>JAVQJS010099161.1:0-15433 GCA_036024795.1 Galaxias rostratus
TGTGTGTGTGTGTGTGTGTGTGTGCGTGAGTGTGAGTGTGCGTGTGCGTCGGCGTCGGCGTGAGTTGAGTCAAGGGCAGTCACCTGAAATGGCAGCTAGCTTGGCCTCGTGGAGCGCCAGGAGCTGTGTCTCCGTCTCGCTGACTTTCCTTCGCAGACTTCCACTCAGCCTCTGACTCATAACCACCTTGGGGGGAAGGCGGAGAAAGGAGGAGCGCACAGGGGGCGGAGGGAGGGTGGGGTGGGTGGTATAAGGGTGGAGGGGGAATGGAGGTCAGCCATACCAGCAGCACCTTTCAAACACAGCTCTCAAAAACAACTCATTTTCCGATGCCACATTGATTTTCCTTTTGCTCCTCACTCTCGTCTCAACTTTACACAAAATCTACCCCCCCCCCGCCCTCCCCTTCCTTCCTTCCTTCTTTCCTTCCTTCCTTCCTTCTCTCCTTCCCGTGGTGTTTCCTGTTCTTTTGCATCCGCTGGCTCTCGAGCGTGAATACCAATGTGCTACCTCGTCCCTCACCCTTTCAGAGAGGGAGACGCTCAGCTTTCATGTGGCGGGACAGGAAAATGTGAGATCTCCATAAAGGATGCCATTTGAATGTCAGAGGAGAGAAGGTCCCCGGAGGGTCAGGGGCCTGCCAGCCTTGTATCAGCCCCCCACCTCCCCCCTCCCCCACTACCAATACCACCAACACCACCATCCTACCCCCTCCTACGCTGACCTTTGAACCAGCGTTTTATTACACTGGATTCTCTTTGAGTTACAGCCGGATGAAATTCCAATGATGCACTGCCTCTTTTGAGTAAAGCCAGTCTCTGAGTCTTCAAATAGACAGTACAGAAGGGTTCGTTAAAACACAACGCAAGGCTTAGCCTGTGCTTTCAGGGAACTGACAAACAAGGAAGCCCTTCAGAGGAACACAGTTTTGTTTTTTAACACCAAAGAATAAATTAACTTGGAAGCAACCGCACACATGAATTTTGATCAATAACTTTCCTTAAACCCAGGGCTGCCCAGATTGTGGAAAAAACTTGGCAATCCTCCGTTGGCATCTGTGTCCTCTGCAAAGAGCGTTTCAACTTAAGTGTGTGGGAGGATGGTCATGATAGCGGCGGCCAGCTTATGGAAGTACAGATCCAGTACTGGGGTGGGGGGGGTTTGAGCCACTGCCAGGCACACCATTGCTCGGCCATCTGATGATGGTGTTATGCAGGGCAAAGTGACATTGTGGCCTTCTCATCCTGCTGCGTGTCACTCCCCCCAATCCCACCCCCCTCCCCTCCCATCACCCGCACTGAAATATTGACTGCGTGTGCTTCCAGCTCTCTCTAACTCCAAAGATCTGTGTGCTTTTGTATCAGTCGGACTAGCTAAGGGATCCCCTGGAAACGCACACACGCTCACAGAAACAACTGCACAGCAACAGCCGAGCACATGTAGGAATTCCATCAGCGACGCACGCATGCAATACCCAAAGGAATATTCCACAGAATAAAGCACGGCACACGTATGCACAGAAATACACAAACACACACATGTACATGTACACACACACACACACACACACACACACACATACACGGACGCGCACACACACACACACACTCACACACACCAAAATCCACACACAAGACGCTAATGCACAGTACCTGTCCAACGCCACACAAAAGCCCCACCTGCACACACGCACATGCCACGGCGCACACCCCCCACACACACGCAGGCACACTTGCGCGGAGAAAGGGGAGCCCGCGGCGATCCTGGCTCAAGTTGCAATTTGCTGACGCTCACACAGCCTCGGGCTGTTTAATATATCTGTGAGGTCTCGTGGGGATGGAGCGGCTGGGAGTGGGCACGAGGCTCGCGCCTCACGGAGAAAGTCAAGGTGACACGGCCGCCCATCCCCCCGTACCTCCAGCAGCGAGCGGCGCTCCACGGAGACGGGCGCAGACGTCTGCAGACAACCCGGCGTCGCTCCGGCCCGGGCTGGCACGAGCACGCTCGACGCACTCTGCAGCCGGTAGTCAGTCCATATTTCTGTGTTCATTCACTATTCATCGGAGCTTCACACAGCATTCATGACACATTCTGTCACTACAGCCAGCGAGGGCAGGAGGAGGGAGGGGGTAGGGGGGGGGTTGCCATGGTAGAGGGCCAAGAAAACAGAGGCTTACTTTGGCGGTGGCCTCCTTGATGGACAGACTCAAAGCCTGCTCCTGCTCCTGGAGTCTGGAATACAACACGGGAGAAAACAGGATGAGAGCACGGACAAGGACAGGAACCGTCTGGGGTGCACTTCCACCGCAGGCGGGATAGACAGGCCTAACGACGTACGCGTGTAAACAAGAAGCATTATTAACATCACGCCATCAACGTCATTAACGGCGCATCGCTTTGCCGCGCGGAGATGATTTCATGGCGAAAGAAACGGGGTGTGAAATCCGTCACACTCTCTCTGATGCAGTCACCTTGAGGCTACCCTAACGGGGTCGTTTCTCTACAACGAGCGAAGCATTGCCGAGCGCCGTCCGACGCTGTGTTTGTAGGCTACGTACGGACAAGGCTGACTGCTCTGTTCCCGTTCCCATGACATAATCAGACGGTAGCCTTTGATGTAAGAGGAGGCTGCCACACGTTGATAAGGAAGGGGGGGGGGGGGGGGGGTAAAGCTGCGGGCGGGCACGCTGCTGCTGTTTTGGGCCCCCGACATGTGACAAAGAGGAGATACGCGGCTGAAGCTCCCATCTCTGGCCACGATTTTCAATCAGACAGATTGCTATGCTGAGGTGGGGAAAGTGTCAGATATCAAATTATCCCCACAGATGGTAGGTCACGCCATTGAGACGGTGATAAATACAATTTGCATCTTTAACCGGCGGGGACAGGAAGCGGTTTTCTCGAACGCTCTCACGCCATTAACCCCCCCGTCCACGTGACAGCGAGCGCTCATTTGCATCCAAGGAAAGTCATACGAATTTAAAACAGGTTCGAGAGGGTGAGTATGAAGCAGATTGATGTCAACTGGAATATAAATTTAAAGTAGAGTATGGGTAAAGTATTTGATTCTCACTTGGATCGTTCCAGTGCTACATAGCAATAAATAAATTAAATAAAAAACATAAAGAAAGAAAAGTGAATTGTGTATCCAAAAACAGGAATGTTTTCCGTAGTTCTCTTCCTCTTTCATCTTTTCTTGTTTTCATCTGTGTACATGCTTCTAAATCAATACTTTAGAGTGACATTTGGGCAGAAAACCTGAGTGTGAGATTCCAACTCACTCAGGTGGGGGCTTTTTTTTTAACCAAAAGACAGTGCTGGCTGTGGAGGGATTTGTTTTAAATGTCACCATTTGACAGTGGATGAATGAGGCCGTGGGTAAAGGTTAACACTGCTGGTACAAACGGGGAGAGTGTTTCCAAAATGCCACCTGAAATAATCTTGATAACTTTCCGTCACATCTTAAACCCAACTCGTCGATGTCATAACCCGGATATAAGCAACTTAGGCGAATGAACAGAAAATGTAATAGAAAAAAAAGATTATCTTTCTGAACTTCTTGCCGGCATCGCAAGCTCACTCTCCATCAAGCAGGCTATCTAGCAGCCCCATGTGGAGACAAAGAGTACTGCAGCCCCAGACAGCAGCCTAACATGGGGGAGGAAAAGTAGCCCCCGTGGACCTTAAGATGGAGATTGACGGTGACACGGACATCTGGGTGCGGTGCTGGGAGTCCACCAGGTCCTCCAAGGCTCGGCTCATGTCCCGTAGCTGGGCCGGGCTACAGGTCCGCAGCGCCGCACCCTCCACCTCCTCGGCCTCCGCGTCCTGCTCCTCCAGCTGGATCCTCTGCTCCAGACTCTGCCTGCGCTCCTGCAGCTCCGACAGTCTGCGCTGCAGCGCCGCCATCTCGGACTGAATCGATACACAGAGTCGGATTGTTTTGAAATGGTTGTGGTTTTTGATTGGTACGTTCCTACGATGCAGTATAACCACGTACAGTATAAACATACGTCTGGGAAGATGTGTATGTATCTATTTATCAAATCAATCGTGTTTACAACACAACTCTTGTATGTCCATTTAACTCATCTAAGTGTATGGTCGGTGATCTTCATCGGTAACCCTGAAATGACCAGTGAGAGTCACAGAAGAGGAAAGACGTGAGATGACGGAAGATATTCCACTTACCTCTACCAGCTGCTTCTCCTGGATCAGACAGTCCCTTCTGTGTACTGAACTTTGGGCCTGGCCTGTGTCGGCACTCTCTGCAACACCAACGTCTGCGCAATCCCTGGGCACCGACCAAATTTGCAGGCGCACACAAACACAAACACACAAACATACACAACATCACATTTACTCTAGCTAAATCAATACAACATTGAAAAACTATGCCACTGTCACCCACTGTAACATAACAATGATCCATTATCATATATAACATTTCAATTTGCATTCACAGCATACATGTGATCTGGTTTTTTTTTGTACATGTATTATCTTTCCCTTAAAACAGTAATAGTCTGAAAGGAGTAAATGTACTTGGAGGCTATAAATATTGTAAATGCTGTTGTTTTTGGAGCCCCTAAGCTGTCTAACAGTTCACAAAGTAAAAACAAGCTTTCCACCCCACCTGACTTCCTTCCTGTTACCAGGGCTATTTTGGAACTCTCCCTGTTCCCTTAAACTCTAAAGTAGTGAAGGCCTGTTATTAACAATAGATCAAAAATAGTTCAATTAAAAATCTAAAAAAGAACTGTTAAGGCTGGCTATCTTAATAATGCAATACATTAATAATTCAATTATTTAGTGATTGATTTTTTCTACAGATAAAAAGCCATTGTTCCGCCACTGACTTGTGTAGTTTGACGTCTGTCCTCTGGAGGGCGCTGTGCAGAGCCTTTCTGAGGCGCTGGAGGAACAGAGCCACGCTGGGTTGTCTGGAGGGCAGTCCCAGACTCAGGGAACTCCTCTCGGTCCGCAGCTCCTCCAGCTTCTTTCCAAAACGCTCTGCTACAACACACACACACACACACACACACACGCACACACACGCACGCACGCACGCACACACAACCATATTACTGGGTGAGTTGGACATTTTTGTCTTATACACGTAACTACATGTATGTGCCCTTCCAATAATCAGTAAACAGATTTTATGGTCTGATTAATTATTGTAAGCAACAAAACCTCAAACAGCAAGGTTATTTGTGAAGTACAAACAAAAACATCCCACTAAGACACACTACGGCAATGCAAAAAAACACACACCAAGGGGAGGAATTAGATACTTTCTCCCTCCTGGTAAGACTGGCCCCAGGTCTGCCACTGGACTGTGTGGTTACAGGCACTGGGTGATCTGAGGATGATCCCCATACAATGACTGTGAGGACAGCTATCAGTCTCACCTGTGTCATAGTCGTCGTCGAGGATGGCTTTCTGCTGGAGTCTCTGCAGCTTCAACATCATGGACTCAATCTGAGGAGGGGGGGGGAGGGGGGGTTGGTAGAGTCAGGGTGGAGGGGGACAAATACAAATAAAAAGGTTACTTAACAGTCCAAAGTGCAAAATTTTGTTTAAACTGTCACAGCTGCCTGAAATGTTTGCGGGTGCAATGAACACATGTATCTAAAAAAAAAAAAACTAGGTTGCCAAGCCAAAAAGTAAATGAACTCAAAATCCGTCTCGTCGAAAATAAGTCAAAAACGCCTTAAAAAAGCTTGGTGCTGACCTTGGCGTTGGCGCGGTTGCTTTGCAGGCACTCTTGCAGGACGCCCTCGTACTTCTTCACCAGTCGGTCCCAGCCCTGGTCACAGGTGGGGGTGGCGCTCTCATAGCCCGAGGTGACGGAGGAGGCGGAGGCAGCGTCCGAGTCCACAGACAGAGAGGACGCGGCCTCCGTGTCCAGGCTGTATAGGTCAGCGTGTGGGAGGTCAGACACCAACTCCCTGCCTCCCCACGGGCGCGCCTGCCAGGAAGCTTCGCCAGGCGACTGCTCCTGCACTTTTTCTGATTGGTTGATTGCGGAAGAGACAGACTCTGATTGGACAGGAGGAAGGACACGTTTCGGGACAGACCGTCCGAGGGGCTGGATCGCCGGTGTGGATTGCGAAGAGCCCGATTTGGTAAACAAACGATCCGCTGCATCCAGTTCAAGTACGCTAGATGAGCCGCACACAGGGCTGGGGGGCAATGTTTTGAGCGACGGCTCCGGGACACAGCAGGGCTCATCTGCAGTCTGGCTGGAGCTGAGTGACTGCTGGATGAAGCTGAAGCTGGAACTGAAGGAGCCCCCGGTAGGAACAACCTCGGACGGGCAGCGTGGGGGGGCCGGGGGGGGCCTCGGGTCAGTCAGGGGTTTGGGGTCAATCTGAGAGCTGCACTGACTTGTGAAATCACTGCAGGTTCCATGTGAGAGAGGGGGAGGTGAGGAGGAGAGGTAACGACCGTTGAGCTGGTAATGTGCTCTGAGTTTGTCCTGGCCCGACTGTGGCCGCTTGGCTGAGGGGCCTGCGCCAGCTATGGCCACACCGTCTCTCGGAGCACCGACCGGCTCGCTGATGTCCTTGGGACCCTTGTTTCCGGGACATCCAGGACCCCCATTGGTAAGGCAGGGGGCTCCTCCCTCCCCCTCAGCAGACGTGCCCTGTAGCCTGGGCAAATCTCTCCTCATGTACCCTGGCTTCCTGTGGAGCCGCTTACGGCTGGAGCTCCCAGCGGATGGCGTGGCCGAGCCACCTGTCGATACAGAGATTAGCCATTAATTAGGGCAGCATGTTCACACAGAATAACACAGTTAGTCTAACAAACACCAACCGTGTCAACATGACCAGGAGGTTGTTTTAAATGCAGAAAACGATCATGTAGGATTGTAATTTGTAACCTCTTACATACATAGATACATACATCCCTGGGAACTTAGAGAATGCAGGTAGCAATCAATTTGGCTTGTGCTGCTGTACAAAGACTCCCTAAAATCAATAATGGGATTGGAAGAAAAAGTCATTGCAACACAACCAATTAGCCCAGTGTTACGCGGTGGTGTATCCAATTTAATTAGAGGTGCTTTTGGAAAAGCTGTGTCTGCTTCCCATGGGCTGGGCCCAGCAGCTGGAAAATATTTGACCCTCGCAGTCATCCTAACCGCATTCCTTCGTGGGTTGACACAACTACTGAATAATGTCCGAACACCAGTAACTGCGGAGAAGCAGGGCAGAACTGCAAGTGATACAGAGGCTATGAAAAGCATTACGTACGATTTAGGATCGCTCTATACGGCTAGGAGCAGTGCCAGAAAAGGGATTGAAAGATTAGCCTCATGGATAAGAGCCGTTTGTGAGCCACCTGCTCCTTGTCTGTATGAATGTTAAGTGAAAGAAGCTGTGGACCCACTTTTACGGAGCACAAAACGAAGAGGAGGGGAAATGCCGGGAATCAACAGCTCCTTTGTGTACAGCTGCACTCTCTTCTTTTTTTCCAGTCTTTCTCTCCCTCGTTCTTTTTTCCCCCCTCTCATACACTTGTCACATGTAGACACATTCACACAGTTGTGCCCCCAAATGTAGACACAGACATGTGGACAAAGACACAGTTGAACATTAAATGCAAGGACCCTGCCATTGCCCCGTGTGAGCATTTAAAACTAGCACGAGTGTATTGCTGCATGAAAAAGTCAAAAACTTAGTCCATACTTATAAATGTATATATTTAAATTAGTTTTCATCAATTTTTTCTTGGAACATGCATCATTAGGGGAATGCAAAAATATCAGAAGAACTAAGGCCACCACAAAGCATCTGCATACCACTGGAAAACTCACTGTGACCCTAAATGTCATCTGATGTCAAATCTAAAGCATGTGATGGCAAATTTTCTAAAAGTGAAAGTAAAGGTACTTAAAGCACTTAAAACCGAATCAGACAGGGGACTTGGAGCAACAAAGAGTGACAGGCTGAGGGATACTCTTGGGAGAGTGAGAGAGAGTGAGAGAGTGAGAGAGTGAGAGAGAGAGAGAGAGAGAGAGAGAGAGAGAGAGAGAGAGAGAGAGAGAGAGAGAGAGAGAGAGAAAGAGTGTGCGTGTAGGTGTGTGTGTGTGTGTGTGTGTGTGTGTGTGTGTGTGTGTGTGTGTGTGTGTGTGTGTCTGTGCAAGCGCGTTAGCACTTTCAGTATCATCAGGCAGGCCGAGTATTGACTAGGGACCCTCCACAAAGACAGCCTCTTGTCTACAGAGACCCCCACCCCACTGGTCAGGTTACATCCCACTCCATTAGAAAGTATCTCCAGACGTGGCCAGCATACCATAACCCACCTGAGTAACCCGAGAGTCTCCCGGGAAAAGCACGCAGGGTAACTGTACCATACCCCATCTGCCGCGGCCATGGTGTACCATGGCCCTTTTGTGTCTAAGGGGTCGAAAAGAGAAAGGTGAAGGGAAAGGGGCCACTCCACTGTGTCCTCGCAATGCTTGGATCAGACAAGTTTGTTCCCTCCTCTAGAATGGGAAGGAAATGGCTCGCAGGCCATTGTGAGGGAGGGGTACCTTCTGCGTGGTGGCTGCAGCACTCAAGGAGTCATCGGTTGCTTCCTGCCGGCAGTGTGTTGAAACGGCTTCGCTAGGAATTTCAACCGTAAAGACTGAAAAGCAGATCTGTAACTTTAGCGGATCGTATTAGTGTGTGTTTTACGACGACTGCATCTGCCCCAGCAAATCTTGTAACTATGAGGTTGGACCCATAAAGGTAAGACCATTAAAATGACGACTTTTACAGCATAAATAATGAATCAGGATCTCAGAAGTAAAAGTTGTGGTAAAAAACACTACAAGCCAAGCAGAAGCCTGAGAAAGAGTTCTGTCTCGGTGCAGCGTCTGCGTATTTACCTTAGGGAGAGATTAAAGACTCCCCCCTCCAGATCTCAGTACAGTAAACACCGCATCCCATCGGTGGCTTGGGGCCCTTCAGCCAAAGAGCAGAGGAATGTGGAGGATCTCATAAAAACACAAACGTTTGAGGAGCACGCTGATCGGCCTCAGACCCGCGTGAACATCTGACAACGTCAGCAGTCGCAAAGGCCTCCTGAGAACAACCACTACCCGGCAGCTGTGTAAGAGTGTGTACCACTTGTGACTGATCACAGAACAGAAATATGGGAAGTGAAAGTTCGGTCATTTTTTCTTAAGATTTTCTCGTTTCTTTGTTGTTTTTTTCGTCACGCGAAAGTCAGCTGTTAATTTCATTTGTTCTACTTATGGCTTGTTGTGGTCCTTGAGATTTTCATGCTTGTGTCAGGTATCAACCAACAAAAACTAACAAGCCCTTAAGTTTGAAATGCCCATCTAAATTGTTATTGTGTTATTGAATTAAACTATTTTCTCGTAATGATCGATGAGAAACTCCTCCTACGGGTGCTATGTAACAACTCTTCTCCAACTATGGCTGGACAGTTGGATCAGAATGTGCACTTCCTGGCCTGTCACATGGGAAGCATAAACCATGTCTCTCTCTCTCTCTCTCTCCCTCTCTCTCTCTCTCTCTCTCTCTCTCTCTCTCTTTCTTTAACTCTCTCGCTCTCTCGCTCTCAGTAGGCTTTTACATAGACATTGACAAAATCTGGATGGGAGAGTCTAAAAGGCTTCAGCCATTTCACTAGGGACCCCTTTTCACAGAGGACCAGTCGATACTACTGTGCATACTATCAATAGCTCACATCCATTCTTTTAGCCTGCATGGTTCAAAGAATGTAGTAACTGTAGCTATTCAAAACATTACACACTGGATGAAAAAATAAACAATCAGTGTAGATTGCAGAAGTTTCATATGAAGTGGGAAAAACCTTCAGTGTGGTGTATACTTAAGTTTAAATTTCAAACCCACAACTTTTTTTGAGGTCCACATAGTCTGTTTGAGCAAAATAAATATTTGTTCTACAAAACATAGCATTTTTGTTGGATACTACTACTTTTCAAGATAGAATTAAACCAACATCTGCTTCTGTGCTGAAAGAAATGGTACTCTTCGGATACAGGTTGCCAAATTCCACATGGCTTTCAGAGAAGATTTGCCTTGGATTACTCAGACATGCAAGATTTACAATAACCAGGTCGTGTTACACACTCTGAGGGGGGAGTTGTAAGTTCATATTTGGCCATGTGCGAGGCCAACCAGCCTATGTATCACAGGCTCAAGTTTAACTCAGTATTGTGGTGTTCCTTGTGTGTTTAAAATGGGCAGTCTGAAGTTTAAATATACAAAGTCAAAAAGCATTAATCATTTGTATTTGGTTGAGAGTTGATGCTACATCACGACACTTATTCATAAACATGATGTTATTATTGCTGCTCTTTGTTTTTTCCGTTCTTTATCTGACGGTGACCCAAACTTCAACTATTACCAGGTCTTGGTCTGCTTCCTCAACTCCACCAAGTTTCAACCTTTTCCAAGTAGCCTGGGCTTATGCATTTTAAGTTGGTAAATTAAACATTAATATATACATACAAAAAATAAACAAGTAGAACGACTATATAATTATCCTTAACGTTATTCTATGTTTCATCTCACTTGCATCTCTGTAACGTCATGTTAACATGCCACAATGCTAACTGGAGAGTAAGAGGAGGCCTATTGGTTACATGGTATACTGTACCTTCATCCATGCTTTGTGCGCTTTGATGCTGTGCGCAGCTGTCAGTGTAGGTACTTGGAGGGCATTCTAATCTCATCAACCCTGCAAACATCTTGATTAAGTAATGACAACAAAATAACTGTAGATTCTCCAGGATTCCCAAAAAGTTTAGACAGCGATTATGTTAGAAACAGAGTCATCTTGGCAAACCCAAAAAGGTTTTGTCGCTGATCTCATTTCCGCTGAAAAAAAATAGGACTGTTCTTCCATTTTCAAGAAACGGTGACTTTTACTCGTTTAAACCCTCCATTGTCCATACATTTTCCAAAATCCGCCATAATCCTTGTGAAGTTTTTTCCTCAATGCTTTTATGGTGCGGCAAACAAGTGGTCTCTCATGTCTTGCGGATAAGGAGTATTCTTTCTGTGCAATAAAAGAAAACAATCTTCAAAATAAACACGCTAAATGTAACCTTAAACCAGAATAGAAACTGATAGTGGCATAGATCACCATCAATTAGAAAATCTGTATCGTGTCTATGACTAAATACATTTGCTGAAAACGTTACGATAACTGTCGTTGTAAGCCGCACTTCGGTCCGTTATGTGTAGTGTTGGCGCTTGTTAGACGTACGAGCAGCTCCTACGTGTGTTGGAATTTGACTCCGCAGTTCTCTAGGCCGCCTTGTAATGAGATACATTCAATCTTTGCGCTTACTACAGAGCAATAATAACTCCTATAACGGCTATAATAATTAGATAAGAGAATATTGAGCTTTAGTTTTTTCAACAAAAAAAAATTTAAGACCTACCAACCAACCATCATTACATTGAATCGGATTTAATGTATGCAGTACGTTTTGATATTGTTCAATAACACAATATACATAGATAGTCATTGCTTATTTTGGGATAATGCACGAGAAAGAATCTGCTATTCCCCCCACGTTGCCTTGTCTTTTCATCCTTCTTCCCACCCCCTCTAACCCCGTTTCATTCAGCTTGACCGAACACCATCGAAGGCTCTTACACTGCCAAGGCACTCTGAAGCCCATCAAGCAAAGCACTGTCTCCTCGTTGTCATTCACTGTGAGTAGTCAATAGGATGAGGTAGAAGCTCATCCTTGGATGTCAAAATGTCAGCAACATTCCTGACTTTTCAAGATTAGAGGCACATACATACCACAAACAAGCTTACTCACTGTCTGAGACGCAGACTGGAGCTCTTTATTTAGTTAGGTTCAACCAGTCTGTATTTTTTTGTTAAAATTGTATTTGTATAGCCATCACCAGCTTACCATGCTGCAAGAGTCATATCGTCAGGGCTAATTTGAGCCTCTTCAGTCTTTGCTAGACACCTTGTAGACATGCAAAGTGCCAGGTCATTTTGTAAGCAGACTAAGAAATGTAACTGTGCTGTTCAATATATAGATATTAAAAGTTAGTTTTCAACTTTATGTGCGCTTTAATTTTTTCAATGATTTTTTTTGTATTTTGGTCGGAACAGGTTTTCTGTGTGTAATATGATGTTATACCACAAGGCGGCATTATTAGACAATGTTTTGAATTATGGAAAAAACTAAAACAAATGGAAGGGGCATTTCAGGTCAATCAAACAACGCGCATAATATCCGCTTTACCTTGTCCACAATGGAACTCCAACGAGACTGCATGCACTTCAAGGTCCTGTCCTACCTTCCTATAAGAGGTTCTCAAAAAGAAGCAGAGCCAATAGCTGCTGTCTCTGAGGGATGACACATCAACTCCACATAAAGCCCGCCTTGTATTGAATTAAAAGTAAACATTCACAAACTTTTCATTCAGTAGAAATACAGGAAGGCATTGTTACACTGTTTGAATGAATACAACTTTGTACTGACTCAGATAATACACTGGTCCTTTCCGCTGCCAATATAAGTGGGGCTAAATGTGTTGATTCATTGAATTGTGAATAGTATCAGACACGATTGTGACTGACCACAACAGATATCAGTTCTGATCAAGAGACCCTCAGCATGTCTGTGTCACAGAGCTGGGCAGCAGCCTGCGAAAAGTCAACAAAGAATCGAATGGCATGGTGAACAATGGCCACATTTTGCGCATCCTTACTTGGGAGTTTGCTTTCATTCCATTCCAAGTTGGATAGAGGGAGGAGGGGGAGGGTGTGTGCATGTGCCAGGGAGTTTGCCATGGAATAAGCACGTACAGTGTGCACAGGTCGCACGACTCTGCCCCAGCATAAGCAGTAAGCAGAACCAACCACTGGGGCTACCTTGGCCTGGAAAAGAGATAATCTATGCCAGATAAGAAAGGGGGCAAGCCAAAGAGGAAAGGCAATAATAAGCTACCCCACATACTGAAAAATGACAAGGTTCTGTGAACAGGACAAGAAGCAATGCAACACATGCAAGTACAAGGCCAATTTCAAAAAAACATTTATTAACGCCTCCAAAATTACACGCAAAATAACGCTAATATTTGCAAAATAAGACTTAACCGTGGACAATTAAAAATAAAAAACGTATTTCCTTGGTTACATTGGGGCTTGGTATTTGTTGTTGAACATATATCCACAGTCAATGAAAAAAAAACACTTGCACATCTCAACATGCAGAACACTATAAAAGCTGCATAAAAGGTTCCATTTTTTATTTTAAGCAACCCCTTCATCCGGTTCGATGAGCGCCGCCCTGCTGGAGAACACGTCAGCCAGCATGTGTTTGGGGATCTCGGAGCCGCGCACGCGCAGCGTGTAGCAGGCGTCCTCCACCTTGGCCAAGCTCTGGCGGAGGGTGTGCAACTTCTTCGACACCTCGTAGGGTCCGGTGTTGCCGATGTAGGAGAAGCCATCGTGGATCTGCCGCAGGAACTGGCTGACCTGGAAGGGCGTGTCCATGTCGCCGTTGCCCACGCTACTGATGCACATCCGCATCAGCTCCCCGGTCAGGTCAGCCACACCCAGCAGGTAGTCAGTGGGCGTCACGTGGTAGGTCAGTACAGCCGCTCCCATTGGCGGGCCTTCTGCTGGGTCCTAGCGCTCAAACAAAAGCAATAGAGCCATGGTTGCACTCGAGGGCTGAGACTATTGGCAAACATTATAGGTTTTTGCGGTGCAAGTTTTAAGAAAAGCATTGACACGATCCTTGGTTTGATGCATTTGCAATCTTAAATGTGTGGAAAACGAGCCACAAACATGGGATCTAGTTATAAACTATAAAAGCCACCAAAGCCAGACAATGGCTCTCGTAGAAATAGTTATTTGATGGCCTCAGAGTCAGCAATTGATCTTTATTTGTTTGGAAGATCTACCCCTTGATATGAAGAAGGTTCTTGGCCCAAAATATGCATAATTAGCTATATAGAAATATATATAGATATATATTCATTCATCCATTCATTATCAATGCCGCTTATACTATGCATTATATATTAAAATATATAAATATTATATTTATATTTAATAAAAAGTACAAATAACTACCAAATTAGCTTGATAATCAAGTAAGGCCATGATGCCTCCTAACTGAAGGGCACTGAATTGGCTATAAGACAATTATAAAAAAAAATAAAAAAAAAAGTCATGCAAGTACCCTTTCAAAATACACAAACATACAAAATCAAATAATGACCTAAAGTTATGTTTTTACTTGTAGCTATATATATAATAAATCCAAACATAATATCACCAGGACAACTCTATGAGTCCAGATTTGTGTTTGGAAGACATAGCTATAGTATATATAGCAATATTACATGTGCATGTTCAGATAAATACCTGACATAAAGAAAAGTATTAATTCAAAAGAAAACCATAAATACATATCTTCAGTCTTAGCTGTATCCAGTTGGTGTAGATTTTGCTTGTCACTTTCAGGACACTATTCATCTTGTACTAAACACTATCATAGTATTACAAAGGTATATAAACGGCTTAATCAAAAATAGCATGCATGTGTCCTGCTTGCTATGAAGGTACCTTCTTGTCTTCCCTCATGAACACCAGCTTGGCGTTAATCTCCTCCAGGCTGATCAGTGTGCGATGGCGGATGAAGTGCTGAAAAGACAAGGCCTCCACGAACTCCTGGATCCCTGACACACAAGAACATCGTTGTGCATAGGGTAAACCAGCTAGGGACAGTGAGAGATTTCATTTACACAATCCAGGCGATGCAATCTAGGGAGGCAAAGTCATTTATGTGGGGAATCGTTTCCAATCAATATATTGTTATAGCGTGCACAAAGCTGATATGAGCCTTAACTTGATTTAAATCCTTGTCATTTAATAACCAAAAGTGTACAAAATAGCAAAGATCAGCTCAGGCATGAACAAAATTTTAAAATGGCCACTAATTGAAAGTTCAGCACTTGAGTGCACAAAATCCATCCAATAAACTCATAAACTGACACTCATTCAGAGCGCTACCCTGTCCCAAGCTAGCAGGAAGTTACATGAAAAGGTTCATGTTGGCTTTGAAGCAAGCAGGCGGAGCACCCTTCAGTTCCTGTGTTCGCTGCCAGTAACTATCACATTATTTAGACCTACCTTTAGTCACGCCACACACACATGCATACATTTTCTTTAAAAATAAGCTACGTGTGAACATTGAGTGAGGGGTGGGGGTGGGGCAAATTGACCGGAGGAAGGAAATGATAAGCTGTGTTGCTGGAAATAGTCTATAGAAATACCTAGGACAAGGCAGATAGACTACAGTAGAGAGGCTACTGACAGACTGTTACATTGGTGGGGAACCTGTGCACAGAGACGCTGGTGACCAGTCAGCTCTCCCTGCCTTTCTGCTTGAGTTAAA
>JAVQJS010099167.1:0-31595 GCA_036024795.1 Galaxias rostratus
AGCATATGTTTTCATACATCTGTGGATGTATGTTCAAAAGGACCAGAGCACGCCACCACCGTGTTAATGTATTCATTTTGTTGAAAGTACACATGATTATGTGTGATATTTGTACTACAAGGGCTAAAAGCTGCATTGAAGCGTACACATTCATTTGACCCCCCCCCCTTAGTGTCAGAGTAGTTTTAGATGGCGCTCTTTTGTCCTGTAGATAACGCCTTGCAGTAGTAATTGCCCCAGGTGTAATTTGAGCAGTTCTTTTGTATCACTCTGAAACAGTTATGCGGCCATTGTCAGCCATCATGTCTGCCTAGTCTGAAGCACAAGGTAACAATGAAAAGAAACCATAACGGCATTGAAAAAAAGAAAAACATAACCTTTTTCCACCCTCTTCATAACAATACATTTCATTTGTCGGAGCACAAATGGATTTTTCTTATTTTTTTTTGTCTGGGGTAAATCTTTGGTAGTGTTGGGCAAACATGTTAGGCGGAGGTTTTGTAAGGCACTAGTGCTCTCTGTTTAACCTCATCTCAACTGTGTTGCGTGCAAGAGAATTACAGCGGATTACCCCCGCTGGGAGTTGTACCGATTATGCGGCGTACAGTTGTGGAACATTCACATTCACCGTGTTGAGACTGGTCCCTGTGTGTAGGTTTATACCACCGATTGGAACAGTTCTACGTGGCCCTTTCCTCAGCTCTTTGCCTTTTTTGCACCTTGTTCTTTTGTCTCAGTATAAGAGACAACTGTCTTGACAAACAAGAAATTGTTTTTTTTTTAATTGATTTTAGAAAAGCTTAGGAAAGATTCAGTATAGGTAGGTTAAGGAGTGCACGTATGAAACGTTGGAACATGCAAGTAGGGTTTTTCTCAGTTTCGTGTGTCTATTGCCCTTAAGTGTTCAGAGCCTGTGCATGTTCGGTAAAATTAGCTGACTCCCAGATTTCCAAAAACAAATGAGTTTTCATTGACCAAGTAAGGAAGCCTGAGAACCCAATGGTTACAAGAACCTTGCGCAAAATCCAGTAATCCCAATTACTAGCTCAGATGTCAAAAACTTTTTTTTAGCCAGCCAACCAAACAAAGCAAGCTAACCTTAGTCTCCCCATTTAAATCAAATAGGTCAGAAAGTTTGTTTTCACAATTAGAGATATAACCACAAGCACTCCATTGAAGTCCATCCATCCATCCATTGTCAGAACCGCTTATCCTATGCAGGGTCGTGGGGGGGCCTGAGCCTATCCCAGCTGACTTAGGGCGAGAGGCGGGGTACACCCTGGACAGATCGCCAATCCATCGCAGGGCTCTCCATTGAAATGTTGAAGGGTATTTAACCGGAGGAAACCTGTGTCAAAACCTGTATCGAAGCATAGTTTACATTTTTTAAGTGGAACTTCCAATCTACAGATTCACTCATAAAAAAAGAAGAAAAAAAAAGTTTATGGTGTTTAATAACTGGGCTAGAACCTGTGTGATACACCACATTTTCAGCATTTTAAAATCAAATATTAGCTACAATTATTGCAGCGGGATTATTTGCATGTATAGTGAGTGTTGTCCTTGGATGTTAGTGATTCAAGAACCAAGTTCACAGCTAAAGTGCAGGGAACCTACCCTTTGATAAAGGGGATTACAGCTAGTTGCATTATAAATACAACAATGTTACGATTTTCTCTGAATTATACAGTATTTCGAAGGCCTTAACTCTGTACAAGAGGATTCAAGTTTAGCTCCCATTGTAGTCCAATCCATGAATGAACCAAGCCTCTTAGCGAAAACCTAAAAACTGACCCCTCAGTTGACAAAATCATGGTATTCACTAAAGTGAAGGGTCTGAATGCATCCATTAAACCTAATCTATAATGTTGTTCCCTCAACAAGGTTTTCTTTGGGCCTAGCCTTTCCCCTGCAAATTATTATGTATTAGAGAACCCTAATAGCTTTTGTCAAAGAGCCTAGTAACATGAGCTGGAAAGAAACGGTGCTTTAAAAGTAAACTGACATAGCTTTTAAAAACCTTTAAAAAACAGCCAAAAGCATGTTGGGCCCCATTTCATCAGTGTATCGAGTGTATCTACAAAGTAAAATAAGATCACAAAATTCCAGGACAAAAGCACAGACTGACAAATGCTGATGATAGTGAGGTTTTAAACTACTGAATGTTGTCCTCCGTCCCTAGCTTTTCCATTAAAAAGCGCTCACCGCAAGCAGGTAATTCTACTCTCATTGGCTTAAAATTGCTCAACATCCAATGATGTGATAGCTCGTCCATTCAAAATCGGCTTGATTGGATCGACGCTTGATTTGATTTCCTGGTGCCTGTTTGTTGGCTATAAATGTTTCCATCCAGGTATTAATGGTAATGAGAGGGTACCTCACATTTCCTGCTTGGATTGTTAGGACCATAAGAACCTGACTTGTGGCTGGTTCACAGTCTTTTTATACAGACTTGCCACACACAAACGTGAATGAGACAATGCCTGTGGATCTGCGGCTTCTCTTTACCAACATATTGTTTGCAATCATGGTGATGTTTCAAGTATCAGATGGGCTCTATTGTTCTGTTGCTTTGGACAACAGGCAGTATTTTGTGTTTGTGTTTAAATGTACAGTATGTCTGTTTAGATAACAGGTAGGTTTGTTCCTCATAGTATTTGATAAACTGCACTCAGATTTGGAACTCTCCTCCATCCTTTTACAATGAAGCTGGTTATAGCAGAGATCTGGCCTTGCTGGTGAATGCCATTTCATCACTGTGATGTAACCTCTGTTTTTTGGGAATTGGAGTAGACTGAAGTGGATTCAGCGAAATATGCAACAGTCATGTGGGTTCAGCCTGTAAGCGATACGCTGTGCTTAGGCCTGAAATACCACTGTGCAAGGTTGTCAATGTCCAAAAGGACAGGACTATGTTTCGCACCTAGAGTCTGTTCAGCTGTTGTTGTTCTGTTTTATGGGATATTCATTGTTTAGGCGGTTTGCATAAGACAATTCTCTGGAGGTCAAACTGTAGTGTTAGAAAGAGTCACAGTTTCAAAGTAGTTTTAGATTAATACATACTTTTTTTCAAATGCAGAAAACTGTTTCAATAATTAGTTATAGCGGTAAAACCGTCACTGACTGGAACCCAATATGAGCAGCAATACTTTTGGGGGTAAAAGAAACATTGGCCATATGCTTGTTATTATAGTTGAAGTCGTCACACTCCTTACACACTCATTAACATTCTGCTCACTCTGCTTACACACTTGGCAAATACACGGCAGAACTAAATATGTGATATTGTTTGAGATTTGGCAATTCAAGGCTGCCCTTTTTTTTTCTCCAGAAAGAAGTCCATTGTTGTGAGCCGAGGGGCCAGGACACTACCCGCAAGCTGTTTCCCAGGCCAAAAATCCGAAACACAGCTTGGGAGACACAGGTCCTCATTCGTCGCTTCATTTGTAGCACCCCCCCTCCCTTTTTTTTTTTACCTTTCTTTAACAATCCGCTTTGTCTCCACTTCAGGAAGCCGCCCCCCAAACACTCTGGGAATAAAGTTAGTGCAACATGCGGCCCTTAAACCCACCCCAAGACTGCTGCCCGGCAGCCACACTCACCCAATTGTTTGTTAATAGTCCAATTAGATAATTGCCATCTTTCACTCCTTTTTCTCTCTGTTTCCCATAAAGGAGTGAATGGTGCTCAGGGAGGGGGCGGACTGAAGAGGGCTTCTGAACAGGCAAGGTGACGAGAAGGGCCAGAGAATGTTCCTTGCACAAGGCCAATGGTTTGAATTGAATCATTGTAGCCTAATCAATGGTCTTATTGGATTACTGGCCACTGCAGTGTTCTGAGATATTGTTGCGCTGACAATGAAAATAGCTAAGAGTTGTTCAGTGGGTGGGTTAGTGAGGTGGAAGGAGAGCGGTGAAGAGGTGGGGGCCATTCCAAGGCTGTGTGTGTGTGTGTGTGTGTGTGTGTAGGGGGGGGGGGGGGGGGTAGGTCCGGGTAAGAGAGAGAGAGAGAGGCCCTAATGACCAAGTTTTGTTTCATTTTTTGTGTCCTTCATGTGTGTAGGTAGGCTCAGATTATGAGCGCAGCAGACCTCAGGCGCACCTACACAAATAGTCGGGAGGCTGCGTTCATTATCACAACGTCACAGGGATGCTCTCCCTAGCGGTTGTTCGCTGTGCAGAGTGACGTGAAACGACACTGAAAACTTTCATAGATTTACGGTTAAAGCAGAGGTTCAAGTGAAGCTTTTTAATTTTTTCTTCTTTTTTTTTTCTTGATGGGGTTTGGTGGCTGTCGTTTCCTTTTGCACATTTTGACCGAGGTGGGTTTGTTCTCCTGCCTCTGAGGTCTCTCCGCCTCTCCTGCGTGGTTTCTCTCGTTGTGGCTCGCCCTCCCTCTCTTCCTCTCCCAATTGTTTACGATAGCGTAGCGGCGAGAGGGGAAAGTTGCAGAGAGCCACTGATTCGTGACAGACCGAATTGTAAACGTGATTAAAGTTAGCTGTCGCACTCAGGAGACCAGGTGCTGCATGAGAAAGTGCCAAAAAAACAACAGCATGTCTTGCCATTCGCTGTGGACAGAAGAATGAAGAACCTGGGAACTTTTTTCTGGTTTGGAAGAGTTGCAATGCTCTGATTGTGTGGGTTCATAGAGGCTGCATTGCGTGGCGAGACCAATCATTTTTCTTGATTCCCTGGGCTGAGAGCAGGACTGACAGAGGGGGACGGAGCGAGCAAACCCCTCCATTAAGACCTGATCTATTTCCCCCAAAACAATTTAGTTTATTCATGAGGTTACACACAAATGTGGATGCCGTGAAATTACCGTAATCAATTGAAACGGCGAGCACGCGTCTGTCAATGGCTTTGATTATTTGGAGATCATCTATCAGACTGATGTCATTGTAACAAGCAGAGAGGGCATTAATTCGCTGTTGAGTTACACTGAGAAGTCCATGATCATTGGGCAAGTGAATTCGGTCAACAATAGTAGGGCACCTTGGTCGGGCGAGGCAAGTGTTCCCCCTGAACGTTAGGTAGCTGGCTCTGTGGTGTTGAAAGGGGGCTCTTCTGAAAACCACAACATCGCTTGGACGACGTGCAATATTCTTCACAATCTCTTTCTTTTTTTCCCTTTTTTTGGGCCATTCCAAACAAAGCAAAACTAATCAAAAAAGAGGTAAAGGAGAAAAGGTCTAAGGGGGGACGATGAGTATGGACGTTCGTTACAATCAGAGAGAGGAGACGGAGGGAATGGTGCATAAGAACGGACTCAAGGATGGGAAAGACGGCAAGGACTCCCACGGAAAGACGTTTCTCAAGGAGCAGCAAGAGTCTTTCTCTCCCTCGGGTATGGGGGAGGACTGCGAGAAGAACAGAGGAAGCACTGGGGACCCAGACTATTGCCGTAGAATACTCGTCCGAGGTGAGAGCTACCAATATTGGTTTAGAAATAAGCAAGTGCGCAAGATGAAGTGAAATTCTTTTTTCATAAAAAGTATTTTTTAATTTATTAAGTGGTTTTATACTTAGAAGGTGGTACATATGAAAGCTGCAAATGAATATGTATTGTTACTGCATTTTATGTTATTGGTCAACAGTGTGATATCTACTGAAGTTCATCTCAAGTGGTATATCTTTTGTATATTCTGTGTTTGTATTCTACACAATGTATGGGAAAACATACGTTCATGTTGGAAAGCTTCTAAAAGTAGTGATGCGTTGTTTTGTTTGGTTTTAGTTTTATTCTCTACACTATAGTCAGCTCAGGGAAATTAGGCACTATCTGTTCTTGGTCTTTAGTCTCATTTGCAGCCGGGGGATTCTAGGGTGAGAGCGCGCAAACTTATGTTTAAAAAAAGAAACAGCTTGAAGCAGGTTGAAGCAAAATTCTTAAGCATTGAAGGAGATATTTTGTGATTATAAATATGCATTCCCTTCATGCAAAACCATTTACATTATTATTGCCCCTGGAAAAAGGCTTTACATCATCTTCATTATTAATTCAGTATGTTTGTCCTATACAATTTCAGTTGTATTTTCCACAACTTAGTTGTCTTTCTTACGAGTGATTTAAGGTTTAAATTGCATGCATGAACTGAACTCGTTTTTGAACGATTTGGAAAGAGATTTGTAAACTTTTTTAAATGATTTGAAAAATTCAGTTAATTTAATTCAATTATTTAAAAAAATACATACTGTTTTTACTTTATGAACAAAATAACTTTTTTATATGCAGTAATGTAACACATTGGTTTTGATTTGTCCTATTTAGTTCCATTGTCTATTGCGGCCTTTGTCTAAATTGTGGCAGAATTTCTACTTCCTTAATCTAACATTTGCTAAATTATTATTTTTGTGATAGAAAATTGTTTAAAATAGTAATTTCATTATGACCCGACAAGTGATAAATGACGAATATAGTGGACGTAATTTAAGTAAATAGTGATTAAATGCATGTCAGTCACCATGACAAGTAATTTATATATTTCAAGATAGGCAGAACATTTTAATTTCATATTAGATTTGAAATTTACAAAATATCCTTTATCTTATTTTAGATGTGCTTGGTTGATGTATGAACAATTGATTTGCAGCAAAATACTTTTTGGGTTAATTTATTTTACATTTTATTTATAATTTTCTTATGACAATTTCTAATTGAGCTTGCCCATATTTAAAAAGAAAAGACCCGGTATAGATTTAAAAAAACTACAATTCAATTATCCCTTCTGACATTGACCTATTCACTAAAGAATTTGTAAAACAGAAAATATTAATCTACCGGCCTTTGATAGGAATATATATTCCCTTTTATGAGAATGGCCTGGAAGCTACAACAAAGTCAAATGTTGGTCAATGTTAAGTGAAATGTCTTCACTTGCCTGATAATGCAATTATTATTTCAAAACTGTTGTGTCAGTTCATCTCACATAATTTATCAATAAACTCTAAGAAAGTTTTAAAATATAAGTAAGCACAAATATCACACTATGTTATTAAATCTTTATTTCACGTTGAGATTAAAACCGCATGAGACTTGATCACATTAAGATTAAAAACCTATTTTTCATGCTATTTAATTTTCATTGTCAAAGTTATACTTTTATTGTCATTTATTTGTGTGATTTTAGATTAGCATATGCATTCAATAACATTGGGGTGTTTTTTTCAATAAAAAATATATTTATTTTAGATTAGATTTTATTTTTAATCATGGTATGCATACTCTTGTCATAAACTCAATTAACCTTAATGGTCATAACAAATGTCGAATTAAAAACATCATTAGTAATTATTGTGGTTTTAATGAATATTTAGTTTCAAATGTTTTAATAGCAGATCTTATTTCCAATTATCTTTGTATTGTCCATTGATGGATAGATTGTTTTTATGTAACAATAGAAACCACTTACCAAATACTATTTTTATAGCCCACAATCCTGAAAAATATGCTTTCTCATTTTTGTCTGTATCTAACAAGGATGTATATGTTTTTTATTATTATTGATAAATAGCAAAGTATTTTTTTTTTGTTCCATACAGATGCAAAAGGATCAATTCGAGAGATTATTTTGCCTAAAGGACTAGATTTGGACCGACCGAAACGGACTCGTACATCTTTCACAGCGGAGCAGTTGTATCGTCTGGAGATGGAGTTTCAGAGGTGTCAATACGTGGTGGGAAGGGAGCGCACAGAACTGGCACGCCAGCTCAATCTCTCAGAAACACAGGTACTGCCGGTTGTCATATACAGCTCATTCTGTAGACAACAACATGCAATCTGTCCTGTTTGAAGGTGATCCTAGCTAAGCCCACGGAAAATATAGTGCTTACTCAAAGTACCTAAATTATATAATTAATGGAACATTGTAGTTTATTAAGTTAGATTGACATTGATGATACCCACTGACAATTATTGTTGAAATGTATTTAAACCAAGACATCCTCTTAGTATTTCTTTATAAATATGTACATATTATATTCTGTGTATTTTCTATCTATTCTATTTGGTTTTAAAACATTTCATGTTAAAAATAACTACAAACGGATGAGTGTGGCAATTTTTTATTTAGAGAACAATTTGGCCCGCACTCTATGGGACTTTATTGTAGGTTAGGCAACGAACAAAGAACTCTCGTACTTATTTAGTTTTTTGCTTGTTGAACATTTTAACCTTGATCATTGCTATGCCAAAATATTTCATAATGTACCATTTGTTTTTGCCTGAGTGACGCTTAGGTTTTTCAGAGAGGATTTTTTTTGTGTTTATAGTTCATGAGCCACGACAAAAAAAGGAGCTTTTCGCCATCATGCTTAGCTATGAGGTCAGTGAAAGGTCACACTGCGCCTACTGTTGGTGAACTGTGTTTGCACTCTGTCTGCTCGCTCTCAACAAGATACACCAAACTAACTCACCCATTGATGTGTAATTTTCACTTCAGGGAAATCCTGCACTCTGCATCAGAACTCAAGCTGCCATATTTGCTAGTCTAGTTTTATTTATTTATTTTACTTTGCAAGCTGGCTGATACTACAGTCGGCATAATTTGCTGTGTGTGTAAGTTTGTTGCGTGCATCATTAATGTTTCGCTGAGACTAAACTAGGTTGACTCTCAGCAGAAGTCTGTGGGAGGCAGAGGCTTAGAAGCTGCCTATGGTTCTAGTGTTAGAACACACCCTATTGGCAGAAGGATCACCAAGGCATAAAATTCAAGCACACAGTAACCTTTTACTTAGGTAATCTATATGTACGTTTGAATATATATATATATATATAATATATATATATGTGTACAGATATATGTGAAGAAAATGACAAATATTAGGATTAACATTTTGTTTAAAAATGTAAATGTATTTCAACCTAAATTTTTTCCTATATGTTCACATTGCCAGCAAACAAGCTGTGTAAGTTAAGGTAGTGTGTGATCTGTTTATTCTCAAAATAGAATAAGGCTGAAACCACTCCTAACGTTTTATTTCTGGGTTTCCATTTAGAAACACAACATTTTTTACATGAGTCTTTTCACGTACATTCCTACTCCTTGATTGCTGTGAGTGTTCAAATGTCTACTTCAGACGTTGATAAAGGGGTCTCTAATGACGGCGTCATGAAATTAACATTTCGCACCAAGGCACTCATGTGGTGTGACATTAAAGAATGACATCAATTTTCTGAAGTGTGCACACCAAATCGTCTTTGTTTACGGTGTAGGCCTCAGACTGCATTCTCTATAGAAGAGATAGACTAATACATTACTCTGTAAAGGAGGTTTGAGTTGTTTGATATATACATTCAATTATTTCATATGGATGCTGTATTGGACTTTTTCTTATTGGAGGAGGAAAATATCATTATTGATCATTTATAGTCTGTTTTTCCTGTTTTCACACAGTTTTGTTGTTAGCCTTCTTCTGCCAGCTGATGATTTAATCTGGTTATTTATGAAAAGGAAGCTGTTGTGGGTGTTGGAAACAGTATTTAAATGTGATTGAACTTGCTGCAGAGGTAAAAGCTAACTGCTGATTGAGTCAGCATTCACTAATTATAGGGGGGGAATAGGCAATCAGGTATGATTGCTGAAGATTCAGAGATAGATAAAAAATACATGTTGTGATCAACAAAGCAATTAATATTGGGAAAAAGGTAAATTTAAGATTAGTTTTTTATTAAAGGAATGTGATAAGTTGTGGTTTGATAATTTTAATAATTTCATTGATCATTCAAAATGTAAATTCTAACTTAATCACTTACTTTTTGATTAGATTGCTCAGCTGTGTCTTTTCTCCTTTGCAATTGTCCCGACTAAGTTATGTTGTGTGGTTATTTAGAATGTTGTTTGTTTTCGCAGAAGACTGTAATGAAATATATATTTGTGGAGTTTATCTGTGAATTAGTTTATGTTAATCTACCTATTAGTTTGACTAACCAAAATAGTTCTATGAGCTCACTCTCAAATGTACAATATGTAATATAGCTAATTGTTTCTACTTAGTTAAGAAACAATTTGACCGGTTTACGTAATACTTGATGTACAGTATTTCACCAGAGCTCGCTAAGAAAGTCTGTTTCTAGCTATTTAAAAGTTTAAGGAAAGATTGATGGTTGTCTACACCAATGCTTTTGTCTACACAAGGGCTTTTGATTGAGTTGAAGGTGAGGCAACAGGGCTTTCAACAATCGTTGAAAATAAAGTTTAACAAAAAAAAGAGGATGTGTTACAAAGATGGAATGAGAATCTCAAGACAGAAACTATTTATCAACTGCTGGATAATAAGTAGGCAAATGTCTAAAACATTGAGCTGAAGAAATTCATACAAATAGGTTTGCTTAAACATTAGATTTGTATTTCTTCAGTGCATGCAACACCCTTAAATAGTCATTATATAACAGGCTTTGAAATGAAAGAACAAATAGAGCTTCTGAAAACACTGAAATAGAATGTGTATTAAGTTGTTGTACACATTTAAAGCTGAGCTGGGTTTTGGACCATAACTTCGGTTTGTAAGCAGTTGGGAGAATTCCATTTGCTTGTTAGGAAAAATCGGTAAATGCACTCAGCATTGTGTGCTTTTACAACATAATCAGATAGCAAAACAAAACAACATGTTTTTTTATTGAGCAACTGTGCCAAAACCCAAAGCGTACTTTCATTCACTCAATATTGGTCAATATGATATGCATGCATATAATTAATTGAATTGCTTTCTCAACAGCAGGGGTCCATTTAAACTTTTATATTTATTACAAGTAACTCTGCTTTAATAAGTGTTTAATGTGTAACTGATTTTCAAGATTGCTCGTGATTTTAAGACAGCAAAGTTACTTATTGCCTTTCAGTATTAAAAATGGATTAACTTAATCTATATTGATGTATTGAAGCATTATAGAAGGTATTTTTCAATGTATTCATGATTTTATCAAAGATTTTCAGAAGTTAGTTAGAATTTTGTTTGTGCAGCTATTTGCCTCAAACTTAGGAATAGTGGAAAAAGAGTGCAATGGTTTTATTGAATGTGTTTGACGCTAGAAGACAAGGGTACATAGGATTGACGTAGAGATGGCTTTTACTACCTTAAAAAGATGCCCAGGAAGATAATGCTATAAATATTGACAATGCTTCGTTTTTAGTGTCTTAAGCACGCTATATTGACTCAACGTCTTTTCGTCTGTGTCCTTTTTCAAGGTGAAAGTTTGGTTTCAAAATCGCCGCACAAAGCAAAAAAAGGACCAGGGCAAGGACTCCGAACTGCGTTCAGTTGTGTCCGAGACGGCTGCCACGTGCAGCGTACTGAGACTCCTGGAGCAGGGCCGTCTCCTCACCCCCCCAGGACTCCCGGGCCTCCTGCCCCACTGTGGCAGTGGCACGGTGGGCCCCCTCCGCGGGCCTGCCATGGCCATGGTCAGCAACGGCAGCAACAGCAGCAGCGGCGGTAGCTCCGGAACAGCGGGCGGGAGCCCCCCTTTGCCCACGGTCACAAGCTCGGGGGCCGTAGCCAGCCTCCAGAGCTCTCCGGCAGCACATGGCCTGTTTAGCTTCCCCATGCCGTCCCTGCTGGGCGGGGTGGCGGGCCGCATCGCCTCCAACCCGCTGACCATGGCAGGCTCGTTGGCCGGCAGTCTTCAGGAACTGTCAGCCCGCTACCTTAGCTCCTCCGCTTTCGAACCTTACTCACGGACCAATGGCAAAGACACCATGGATAAGAAAATCTTGGAATGATGTTTTTATTTTTTTCGTTAACTGGATATTTTTATTTTATTTTTTGGTGGGGCAATGGAGGGGGGGTGGGGGGCGGTGAGGGTTATCTGTTTTTTTCTTGGCTTTTGAGTGTCTTTGTTTGTCCCTGTGTCCCCCTCTTCTCTCTCTTGCCTTCCTCTGTTCTGTATGTTTCGTAGTTGCTGTTTCATGTGATCCAACACATCTGATGCCTCATACACAGGGAAAGAAAGACAAGATGGTGTTTATTTGGCTCTACATCGAAGTTTGGTTCAAAATGCCTATATATTTGCTTAAATGAGCAATTCCCATGAGATTACAATGAGATTTGGTTGTTTAGAATTGTACAATAATAGTCCTGTACATTTAGCCAAAATTACAATGCACTTACAGAACACTAGGCTAACCAATATAGATGGTAAGCTACAAAAAGAGAAGTGGTTGGCTAGGAAAGACAATTGGTTTCTGGGATTTGATATTGCCATTTTAGCTATATAGGTTTACTGCATGTGCAGGGGAACCATATGGCATTGTGCAGAATTTCAAGCAATGGCTGCCTGTAGAAACATGGTGACAGACCCACACGCACAGTTAGAATAGCAACAAAGACCATTTACCAACACACAATAGCAAAAAAAATTGTATTTACAGTGAGATACCTTCATTGCATACGTCAAGTAAAAGATAATTTAAATATGCACATGTTTTGGTATTATTTGCATACTCTTGCAAACGACAATGATAGGCTTTTATACCAGTTTGTATTTTTTATGTTTGGGCCAATACAAACTTAAGAGAAATGTTGTCATAATGTAAGGTAGTTCGATTGTTCTGTGTTAGTTGTTTTTAAAATGGTTTTGTGAGGGGTTTCCCCAAAATACTTTTTTAACACTGTCTACAATTAGTGACCTTCATGTCTTAAAGATGCAGTACTCCACTTATTTGTCTGTGATTTTTATTACTGATTAGTTGATTGTTATGTATAGAAAAATGTTTATATTCCCTGCAGGGGCCAAGTATGTTAGGTGATGGAGCTGACGGAAGGAAAAGAAGAGTTCTGTTAAAGCTTTTGAATATCAGTAAGCTGCTTGCATTGTTGAATACGTAATTTTAATCAATGTGATATTTCAAAAACGTGTCTGAAATCATTACGGAAAGGTTTGCAATCTTTAAGACAACATAATACCTTTTTTTTCCATGTAAAAATGTCGATCCACCAAATCTTGTGACTACTTCAAAAAGACTGATGCATAAGGAGAGACTGAATGGAATTGTTATAGTATAAAAGATCGGAAAACGAGAAATGTAACTAAAATTGTTATTTTATTGTAAATTATTCACGTTTGTAATTAATAGATTAGTATATCTGATAAAGAATGAGTGAATGAATGTATAAGAGGGGTGATAAACCAATCAAAGCTCTTTGGTGCTGTTATTGTGAAATATCTGGAAATTTGTGAAATGTGATGCAAATGTGGATATATATAATGTATATGGCAACAAACAAAGTCGCTTGTGTGTTTCCCCTTTATTTCATACACATTTCCATGACCCACAATCCAATGGAACAATGGGCCTTGGTATACGCTGCATACACGATGGCCGGAAATGCATTCCATAAAACATTTGAAAGGTTGCGAAAAGACTCACACACACATTATTGCTTACAGTAATGTCTGTGTATATGCATACATGTAGTTTACAGAGTAGGCCCTGTCCATTATGCTGTAAGTGGCATATTTGGCATAGTTTGTGTTCTCATGTTCAATGGGTTGTGGTCGTTTTCCATCCACAACCTTTAGTCTTTCTTGGAGTTTTTGGAAGGTGAATGTAGGAATGGTTCCATGACATTGTATACTGACGTTCTCTTTTCTTGTGACCGTCAGCATTGAGAGAGAAAAGGCAAAGAAACCAAACTAACCCACTGTGTCTTGGGAATCTTCGTGCGGAAAAAAGTTCACAGTATACACCCCCCTCTCTCTCATACAAGCCTCCACCCACCCACCTATTCTCTCGCTTCACCCCAAGCCCAATTAGACAGAAGGTCGGGGAGGTTTCGTAAGTGGGGGTGGATGGGGGGAGGGGGGGTGTTAGGAAGCGAGTGGAGTTGTTGTGAGGGTGTATGGGGGTGTCATGGCTTGAGACCACCAACACATTTTCTCCTGTCACATGACCCTCTTTTAAGCTAAAGCCATGGAGGGAGAAGAAAAGGCAGCCTCGTACCTGTTCAGTTTGCGCTTTCTTTCTGGTTAGTTACAAAACAGCAAAAATGCCTTGGAAAAAGACAACTTGTTTATCTCAATTTCAATGCAGAGTTAATTCATACCTACAATTTAAAGTTGAGAAATACTAGACTCTCTTTTTTCATCGTATCATCATAAGCAATCATTCAAGTCCTGTTTAAACATGATTTGCAGCTGTCGATAAGGTGACAACTCCTTGGCTGAAATACGTCATAAATATCTTTCTACTCAAAAATACAGTTTACTTTTTTCAATACGAAATTTACTTATTTGAAAAGTCCATCATTATGTACCCTTCTCAGAACAATGTATTAAATATGAAATTAAAAGAAGATTTTACATCCCCACAAATTTTAAACAAAAGTATTAGTACAAAAGATTACACTTTAAAAGCATAGACTATTGAAACTATTAGACATCTTAAATCATCCATGTCTTATTTGGATCCTCTTCCCACAAGTTTCTGTAAAAAGGTATTTGAGTGCCTGGCGTTGGAGTTACTGCAAACAGTTAACTGCTCTCTCCGATCTGGCATCTTTCCAAAGTCCCTGGAAACTGCTGTTACTAAAACTACTAAAAAAGCAGAGACTCGATGCCTCAACAATTAATTACTACAAACCTAAATCTAACCTGGCCTTTATAAGTACAATTATTAAGAAAGTTGTTTTACAAAAACTACATTGTTTGTTTCATCCCTTACTGTTATGACACCTTACAATCAGGATTTTGATCACTTCATAGCACTGAGACATTAACATCCGTCTAATACATCTGTCTAAACACTGAATCAGGCAAGATTTTAATCTTGGGGTTATTGGATATTAGCATTGCTTTTAAAACTGTTGACCATAAAATACTTCTAGAAAGATTTGAAAAGTGGGTTCAACTATTTGGAAAGGTAATAAACCAGTTTAAGTAATATCTAAAAACAGGAACTACGCTTTGTCTATTGGCAACTTTAAACCTGAGATAACTAATGTGAAATGCGGAGTCCCTCATGGGTCGATTTCGGAGCCTTCAGTATTCAATCTTTACAGGCTCTCAAGTCAAATTACAAAAAATAACTATTGCCGACCACAGTTATGCAGATGACACTCAATTATAATTGTTTTCACAAAATGACCACAAGGTTATAGAATCACTGTCAGTGCATTTTGCAAGTCAATGACTCGATGTGCCAGTATTGCCTTCAGCTAAATAAGAAAAAGAAACTGAGCAAATTATCTTTGGTGGTACCAAAGAAAGGATACATGTCAGCACACACCTTGAGTCCACGTCTATCAAAACTAAGGACCAAGCTTGTAATCTTGGGGTCATCACTGACTTAGACCCATGTCAAGTTCATCTCAAAACAATAGGAAGACTCAAAGGACTCATGCCTCAAAAAGACTAAAGCACCTGTTACTGGTAGGCTGGCCTGCTATAATGGTCTTCTCTCGCACCTTCCTAAAAAGAACGCTTGGATGACTGCGGCTTGTTCAGAATGCTGCGGTAACACAGACTAAAACATATAATCACATTACACCGATTCTCAAATCACTACACTGGCTCCCTGTATGTCAGATAGTTGATTTTAAAATGATGTTGCTCACCTACAAGTCACTAAATAATATGGGGCCAAAATACATTGCCGACATCCATCCATCCACTGCAGGGTCACGGGGGAGCTGAAGCCTATCCCAGCCGACAGGCAGCCTGGACAGATTGCCAGTCCATTGCAGGGCTAACACATAGACATACAACAACTCTCACACCAATAGACAATATAGAGTCACCAATGAACCCACATGTTTCTGGACTGTGGGAGGAAACCGGAGTACCCGGAGGAAACCCATGCCAACACCGTGGGGATCGAACCCAGGACCTTCTTACTGTGAGGCAACAGTGCTAACCACTGCGCCACCGTGCTGCCCATTGCCGATATGCTAATACACTATGAACCTTTTAGACTCCTCTTGTAATCTGGAACAGGTCTGCTTACCGTCCCCAGAGTCAAAACTAAAGAAGGTGAATCAGCGTTTAGTTACTTTGCAACAACTGTCTGAAACCAGATTCCGGATGACCTGAGATACTCCTTGCCTGACTACTTTCAAATCCGTATAAGTTCTCAATTGTGTTCAGGGCAATATTTCTTTCTTAGCAATTTTATTTCTCGGCAACATTTTTTTACTTATTCATGTACTGCTTTGTTTCCTACTTGCCTTGTGTAAAGCACATTGACATGCCTATGTGAATTAAATGTGCCATACAAAAACATTTAATTTTAGTTGAAAAACAACAAAAGCATAAGGCAAACGCCTTGAAATGCAACCAATTAAGATAGGACTCTGTAGGTATACCTAGCCAGACTATTAACTCCACAGTACCATTAATCCAATTAAGCCATCAGATAATTGACAAGGAAGGAACCCTACGGGTACATAATAGTACTATGTGAACTACACGTTAACTGTTGGACTGATGATGCTATATAAATCATCAAGCCTTCAAACACATCTGTGACATCGTTACAAATTTACTTTGCATGCCAAATAATGCAATTCATAATTTCTTCATTCTATTGTTTTGGTGCAGTAATGTGAGCCGATGGATATATTATAAACTAATGGTTAGTAATAAAATACTATTTCATAACTAACCAGTTTAAACATGGAATCCCACTTGATACAATTACAATAAAGTCAGCTCAAGCAATGTGATATGATTAATATATATTCCCTTTTGAATTTGCAGCATTGAGTCAAATTCAAAAGGGTTTTAAACGCACGGAAGGAATGTCTTACACTGTGTCATCCACAGGATGTGGGATCTTAAGTTGCTATTTTTGTTGTAAATATACTTTCAGAGGTGTGTAGAATATAATGAGTAAAAAATGAGTTTTTTTCATGATCTAGATTTGAATCATAACTTTATTCTCTACTCTAAGAGGAATAAATGATGGTGTTGCCTTGCAACTGTTTAATTAAAAACATTGTTTTTCAGGTGATCACAGTTGCTCCTACACATCAAACCTACATATTTTACCTTTTAGATTTTTTGTGGAGTAACTAGATCCCTCCAATAACAAGAGCAGAATAACAGCATACTCTACCAGGCAAAAATATTTGCAGATTCTACTGTAAGCACCGCAACCCTAACAAAGGAATGGAGACAGCTGTGCTCGTTTTTATGCATGCATAACTATTTGGATTCCTGCTTGCTTAGGTGGGCCGTTCTGAGGTGTTTTGTTTGAAATCATATCCTTCTGAACTCATTGTAAAAGACTAAGGGGAGAGGAAAAAGCTGATATTTCTAAAGCGAGGGCAATGCTCCTGTGGGTGGGAGCCCTTCACTTGCATTAATTTTCCATTTTTTACATGCGGTCTGAAACGTTTGGATGGGCCCTCCAGAGAATGCCGTCAGCTTTATCACAGCAGAGCGTACCCACTTCAATCTCTAGTACTTTTTCTCGCTGTCAGAGAGCTTTTTTTTTCTCTCTTGTGTATGTGTGTTTGTGTAAGTATGTTTGAGTCATTGTAATGAGTTACAAAAAAAGTAATACATGCAGCCTATGTGTGTGATGAATTTAAAATGTAATATTTCAACACTTTTTGTGCATGCACGCACATTATGATAAAAGGATAACGATCACATAAGCCAATATTAACAAGGGCTATCAAACGATAACAGTACTCATATGCTTAGATTTTTGACTACATTTAGAAGGTGTGTGTCTAAGGGACCTGTGTATTGTTGGTCAGGGAGCAGTGGTTCAAAATCCCCCTCAACTTGCAGTTAGTGTTTTGTTCTGAGCATGCTGGCACAAAGGTAAAAGACAAAACAGCAATAGAGAGTTTTGAAGAGAAATATTTGCAATTTCACTTAGATGATAAGGCAGTCACCAGGAAATTTTTGTCACTCATGTGGATTCTCCATAAATCCAATGGATGAAGCCTATGGCTTTGTGGTTTGTACCATGTCAATGCACATCCATCTATTACAGGTTTAATACAGTACATTGTGGAGTAATGTGTGTAGGTTCAAAATATCAGATGTATTATTATTATTGCTAGAAGTTGCAGTTATAATGATCATAATGTAATAGTACAGATTCCTTTTTTTGTTTATGTGCTTAACATTTTATTAATTTAACACATAAAAAATAATATGAATGAAAAGTGTATCTGATGAAGTCGACGAGGATAAAAGTGCTTGTAATATACCATGGTGGCATGATTCTACAACGGGGATTGCATTTGCTGAGCTATTTAACTTTGATCAAATGCAATTAATTATGTTGATTATATTTTCTTCATAGACGCAGGTCACACAAAAAAGGGGCACGTGCGCACACATGCACACTTGCGCAAATACATGCTCGCCTTCGTCAACTTCGTTTTTTTCAGATGTGAACGCGCTCTGTGTCGTGTTTCTCCTTCCTCATACACATTAGCTTGGCAATGTCATGTGACTAACACATACGAGTCTTTGAGCATATACCATTTTGCAAGCTGCTCATCACAAATACTGTAACCTTAGTTGTCTCGGCTGGTATAGATTATTATTTTACGCTAAAATGGCAACATTGGTGGACCTCAATGGCCCTGCTGCAGCAAGACAACATACGCAAGCTGTGACGAGAAACTACATATCACAACCAAGGATAAGTATGTAGCTAACGTTAGCTAGCGCATTAGCTTTCTTGCTACCATGGCTCACTTACGCTACCGTTAGTTATCTTATTGGTCACTGGCAATCCAATTTTTGATAGATTTTAAGATCTACTTCACTGCAATGCAACAATGTAGCTAGCGTTTGGTTGTCACGACAGATTGGCCGGCTAACGACCGTTAAGACAATCTTTTTTGAGCATAGGAAAAGGCCGTATTCATCTTTGACATCAAACAACAGCTCTTGCTAACGCTAACTGTCCACTATTCAATTATCAATTGATGTTTTATTATTTAACTTTAATTTTGGAAATTTCGCTTGCTTGCAATAAATTCGAAAGAAGCAACCAGCTGTTATGTCTAGTCCGGTCAGCTGACTCAAAATGGCGAAGAAGGGTGTGGAATGAATGAGAAACTGGATGAATGAGAAAATTAATAATAGGAAACTTATTGTGAACTTGAATAAAACGATGCTAGCAACCTATAGTAAGCTATTTTTTCAACGTGAACTGGTACAGATAATAAATTATCTGCAATGTCAAGCTGATGTCATTACTGTACTTGTGTTATAAGGCCCAAGTGACAGATGGGTGGGGGAGTAAAGAGCCCTCTCATGTGACAGTCACGTGAGACGCCTGATTTCAGCAAGGCAGTCGTTTTTGATTGTGGCTTACAAGTTTGGTCTCGTTCTGTGATTGTTTTTTAGCTACTTATCAAGTCTAGGCTATACATTTAGATTTTTCTTTTTACAAAGCACAGAGAAGAGACATACATTAGGACGCTTAATTTTAATTCGAAATGTATTGTAATGTAAAATGTGCTGCCAATCCCAATCACTTACAGTACTTGAATGCTATTTTGTGACAGTTTATTTGGCTTCTGCAAATTTGTAAGTCATAGGCCTTACCATATGTAACACATTGGCTGCGTCTAGAAACTCATTATTACGGAAATTAGTCAGATTTGGGTCTACACAAGGTTTTCTGTTAGCTCCATTTACTGACTACATAATTCCTTCACATTAAATTTGTTCTTAAAATGTGATCATATTAATCTTACTTTGCATACCTTTAACTTTGGAATTGCCGTCAAATGTTGTTTGATAGTAGGTCATTTTGAGTTTAGATTGAAACAACTTCACACATAACATAGCTAAATACTAACGTATCTGGAGCGATGCTGTATGAATGGAATTTCTGTCTTTACTAATATCCCTACATTTAAGCAGCGGAGCATCAACATTTTGACTGCTGCACTGCCTTTGTCTGCATCTGAATGGCTGATGTAGTAATTCGCTGTCCATGTTTTTAATTTACACATGGAACATGATGTAGAGTCATGAAGCCAGCCAGGTGATGTTTTTGCTCGTGAGAGTGTCGAAGAAAGAGGATGGCATGGACTAAAAGCCTCTTAGCGAGATGGTTGGAAAAATAAGTTAATGGAGCTGAGACTATCTGAAAGCTTAGAGGGGAAGATGCTCCACATGTTAGAACCCTATTCCTGGAAAAAAACAACAACCATTTCATACTTTTCAAATGTCCTTTGTAATGTTGGCATGTCAAATTGCCTCTATTTTCCTATACAGTACACAAACATCACACCCAATAGTCACTATTCAGCTAGTCATTTTGGCTTTGATTGCTATCTGAAGCCAAATACCCAAAGCAACCCCAGCAGGCCTCCTTGTGATTTTGATTGTGCACTATGTCTTTTCACCCTAGTGTGTGAAGAAAACATACAACTATTATATTATTTTATATTTTTCATAGGGAATAGCATGATTTCAAACTGAACAAAACTATCAGGGTCCTTTATTCAATAACCTGTGATTGTATCTGGGGATCAGGGTTGTGCACAAACCTTCGTTTAATATATCCATTTACCAGACATGAATGTAGCCTGTATAATATCAAGATGTTCCTGTTCTTTGCATTTTCCACTGTGACTTGACAGGCTTCTGAAAGAGAAAGCGAGTGAATAGCTCATATGGAGGGTGAATAAACAAATAATGAGGTTTACAGTCAGTACAGACTCTTTGGTTGTGAAGGGCCTTTGTCTCTCATGTCAATTGCAACAAAAGCAATTAACCCAGAAGATGGCTTGCCATTGTTTTAGGTGCACACTCAGACATTTAAAATGATATGAAAAGGCATTGAGCAAGGCAGTCAATTCCTTTGAGGAACTAATTAATGGCAATGATGTAGTCATGATAAACAAATGTCATCAGTCACCATGAAAATAATTTCTATACAAATCTTTTGCAGTTCCATGTTGTTAGTTGTAATTAAGCAGCTAGCTTGTCAGTGAAAGACTTGTGTGGGTGTTTGTCATTCTTTTCATAAAAAGAAAATATGTGGACTATGAACATGTCGCCATTGAATCATAAGACATTTAGTCAAAGGAAGTGTCCTGTAACTTTTTGGGCGGTTTCTCTTCCGTTTTTATGTTTTCCTCATGGATGGAGAAGTAAGAAGTCTCTTTTCCAAACTAAGAAAAAACCTTTGTCCATTCATATACACTTCCTCTTGGCTTGTATAAAAAGATCAGAACCAACCAGCAATGTGTCAGCGTTTGTGGTTTCATATTACCCAACATTAACAATGAAAGACGGCTTCATGCACAACTTTCCTTGATAATGAAACAATTTTTTTATCTCATAATTGAACCTCAATAAGATTGATCCTGGTTTATTTTTCCACCATTAGATTTGTCCTCCTCTCGTTCTGTTTTATTATGCCGCTCACCCTGGCTGGCAGTGTAGGCATGTATTAGAGGTTCCAGAACAGAGACCAGCAGGTACACAGAAAATGGCCTTCAATGTGCACACTGGTGATGCCAGTCATGCTTTGTTTTTCATGATCTGTTTTTAACCTCACCACTTAGCCAAATAATTATTTTTGTCTGCAAGGCTTTGGGGTTAAACAGCAGTCAGTCATGCAACAACTTTATTCTCCCCATCACCATGCCCGCCCCCCCCCCCCCACCCCCACCCACCCACCCCCACTCTTGATAAAGTGTACCGCCCCGCTATTCAATTCCCTCCTGGGCCAAGCTTGATTACATGCTTGTTTCAATCACTTCAGTCAGGTGGGGAGTCCCTTTTTACATACAGGGGCTGTGTACCTGCAGGGTTAAAAGCATGGCCATTTGATGTGGGGGTGTCATCACCAGAAATAACGTTGTTCGAGGCTGTGAGCGTCATCAACGGGAGGAGTCGGCAGAAGGAGGAGGAGTACAGTAGCCCACTGTTGCCTCTGGCAACTACCCTCATTGTTTTTAGCATTGCTCCCCCTCATCCTTTATAAATGTATGCCTGTGTGTAGTTGGTCTGAGTTGAATTTTACTAAACCAACCAAATTGAGTAACTTTAGGTTAATGTTTATGGATGCAGTATTATTCTTTCATTGCTTACACCACCATTACATGTTGGCAAAGTGAATTTATTCTCTGATTAAATGTGTTGCCTGCATCTGATGTTGGTGCTGATTTACCTTGGGGCAGACGTTACGTTTTTAGTATATACAATGTTAATTTGTGAAATTATAATTACATATATTATACATTATTATACTTTTAGTAATGCATATTTATTTATTGCATGTGAATAGAAACTGAAATTATAACATTTTATAATTTTTCAACATCTTGACATTCTGTTGACTACATAATAGCACAAAACCTTTTTTATGTCTATATTTTTTATTAAGCTGTTTATTTTTGTTAAGGTCTTCAAGATTGCTATTAGATTTTTTTTCTGATGCTACTTTTCTTTCTTTCTTTTCTGGCTATTTACCATCTTTGTAACTAGTGATTTTATTTTTTAAACTTTATATCCAACTTGCCAGTGTATTTACATAATAGCTAAATTCAGTGATTGAACCATCATGGATGTCTAAACAAATAATAATGCCTGGAAGATATCGGCATAGATCCGCTAGATTGGTTCACTGAAAGGGAATTTGTATGGATTTTGTTGACTCACAGATCCATGTTAGGGCAATTAGCGTTCATATCTCAACTGCCTGTTTGAAGCACCATTTGCATGCAAGTGGTAGCGGTAGAAGAAGCATGTAATTGTGAGTCCCCATTTTAGTTAGCTAGCTCCAGCTCTACCGATTATTAACCATCTAAATTGATGATGCACCTCTATTTCCGTCCTCAGCTCTACTACTTATTCGCCAAAATTATTATTCACTATCTAAAATGATGATGCGCCTCTATCTCCATCCCCGGCTACCATCCCACCTTCAGCAGGAGCCATCATCTTTCTCCGCAGGGGGAAACGGAATTGTGCTGGAATTCTCCTGCAGCCTCTTTTCTCTGGCACTTGAATAGGCTCTTTAGTATTTCACACCAAGGTGTCCTTCAGGGTGTGAGGTCAGGCTACCAAAACAACTTCTAGTGGTGGATTAGGACCAATTAACATCTTTGTACACAAAGGGCTCTGGCAGCTGAACAGGCCGCAGGGTGACCCATACTGCTGTTGCATGCCAGGCCAGGGAACCGCCGCACTTGAGCTCAAGTAGCCAAAGAAGGGCGGAGAAAGTTTTTCAATCCTAATGGGGAATGTTGTTACTTCACACCATATGAATGCATGGCCCCATTGAGCAGTCGTCATCTTATGAAATAAACGGGCAATTTTTTTTGTTTTTACTGATGTTATGTATAACGAGAGTACGAGCCTACCCTCTGTACTCCCATCATTTAGTTGTAATAACGACGAGAAATGTGTTGGATCAAATTTTGCATAAGACATAAGTCATGTTTCTAGAAATTGATTTTTTTTTTATACAACGTATTTTGTACGTTGTAAAGTTTTAATACAAGTGGCTTATTTCATCACTACCTTCAGTAGAAGATGGCAATGTTTTCTCTACCTAAATGTGAGGATGAAGTATTCTCCAAATTGCTTGTACCTCTCCCTGCATTTCTATCAAAAGGTTCCCATTAGGAGTTGCGGATTCCTAAGAGGTTGCTGTACAATTATACCCATGCAATTTTCTTGCATCATGATTATTACCACCCCTCTGTAAATAGCCATATGTATCTCTTTTGAGACATATGGGCAATTTGTAGGGTAAGTGTAGCTCTTATGTCCATTTATAAACAAGACCCGCAGACAAACATTTCTGCTATTTATTGGACGAAATGGCGACGAACAAAAAACATAATGTCTTGAAAATTTGATGGAATTTGTACAAAGCATTTTCTCTTAAAAAGAAAAGAAGTTTGAAGATAATTATTTATTTTGTTCAGTTTAATACATCGTCTACTTTTTAATTGAGATGCGGGTTAAACATAGGCTACACCAAACTCCATATTGAAACACGTTTGCCCATTATCTTTTGTATTTCCTAAAGATGCCTTCTTATTTTCTCATGGTACTACATATATATAGACCCACACCCCATTTTAGAATCAAATCTAAATATGCCTTTGAAATATAATATTAATAAGCAGTTTATTTGATTGTTATTCACCAGGTGTTTGCCAAATTTAAGGTCTGTGCTCTTTTTGGGGAAGCCAGATGGAAGGCAATTTGTTTATCACAGACTAACAAGGCCATTGTAAGTTGGAACCTATCGTAACAGAATCCAGTGTGCAGAATGGGAGAGGAGAATTCCTAGCTAATTTGAGGATCATTTCGGCAAAGCAGTGTGGGGGCTAGCCGAGCGCTGAGGCTTAGTGCAGTGTTAATTCATGCAAGACGACTCATTAGCCCACATCCAATCCCCCTTTTTGAGAGCGAGAGATACACTTAGACTATTGAAGTCACATGATTACGGCCATGTTTTGCCTCTCTATGGTTTAGCTAAATTTTAAATAATAATAATTGAACTGCTACCATTGTAACGTATTTCCAAAACCTAGGTCAGTAGTGGATGTGACATAAATGTGACGATGGAGAGCCATGCTGTGGAAAAATGGGAAAGCAAAGGGCAACTAGCGTCCTTATGTTGTGGTGGTCCTTTTGTCACACTTGAACGCTTGCTCTTTCTTTCTCTCAACCCCCCCACCCCCCCTTTCTCCCTCTCTTACAGCCTGTCTGGCTAATAGGGGGTGAAATGCAGGTGTGTGTGGGAAATGGCTCTAGCTCCACAGTGCATTGACAGTTTATTTTGTTGGCCACTGCCTAATTAGTGGCATAGTGGATGCACCCTACCAGGCTTTGGTGCCCGGTGTTAGAACCAGTCTGCTCTAATTTCCCAGCGCCTTTGATATTGGCCAAGAGATTGATGGCTCACACACACACACACACACACACAAAAAGAAACACCAGAGCACCATGGAAGACTTGATGGGAACAAAGCGAGTTCCATTCAGCCATTTGTCCTCTCCCAAATCTACAGATGTGCAAGGATAGGCAGTGAGGGGGTGACTCCTTTTTGGCTTATTTCATTTATTTATTTATTTGGTTGGCTTTTTCGGCACTTTGCTTGTATATCAGAGAGAGAGAGAGAGGTATTCTTTTTCAATCTTTTTGCAAAAGAAAGCAAGTCTGATAAAATAATGGATATGAACGTTAGCGAATACCCTTGCATTTGATTTCCCTGCTTTATCGGCTACAGAATGACTTCCAACTCTCCAGCCAATCCCCCCTTATCCTCATGACTTAGCGGGGGATAATATAGAATGTTTATTTTGTCACTTGCCGTAATGCTTGGAACACATTTGCCTTTGATCAGCACTGAGAATGAAACGAGTGCAAAAGCTTAATTCTTAGTAGAAGGCCCATGAACAATTATGCTCCACTGACGTTTTACAGAGCTCTACTCTGTCTGGTATGAAGAGAATACTATTACCTTAATGCTTGACTGACACAACTTAACCTGTGTGTGTGTGTGTGTGTGTGTGTGTGTGTGTGTGTGTGTGTGTGTGTGTGTGTGTGTGTGTGTGTGTGTGTGTGTGTGTGTGTGTGTGAGTGAATGTGTGTGTTATAAATGAAGGAGGAGGATGAGCACAAGTGCTAGATCAGCCCACCCATGTTTGAGGGAGTTAGACAGTCTTTTATAGAGGTTTGGAAGCTTTGACCAACGTAGCATGACTTTCTTCAAAGCAATTCTCTCTGTAGTCCTTGCTCCTGTGGTTAGTTGCAGCGTCACATTTTTTTAAACAATTTCCACCAAGCCCATGTTCTTAATGTGCACAACTGTCTAGCAGTGTTAAAAAGTTGTATTTCTGGTACAAATGCAAGTTTCTTTGTAGTTCTGAATGTAAAGGAAACATAAGGTGGTCAGCTTAATGAAAGAAAAGAGTGGTTGAACTACGTATTACTTTACCCGCTATTCAGTGGTCATGCACATGAGAAGAATTTGCTGTTGGTAAGATTACAGCTTCAGGAAGGTTAAAGCCCTTTACACACGAATGAGACCACAAGGTGGCTTCAATTGCAGCCTACCTGTGCAAAGTGCATCTCATCTATTTTTCTTGACATTTGCCTGTCCATGACATTTGCGCATGAAAATGCATGAAAGCCATTTAAAACCTGTCCACAAAAGGTCACTTTGTGATTATTAACAAGGTTGCCTTTGAGATAGACTACTTATTTGTATGTTCAGTGATGGCTTTCATGCAACAAAATAATTTTAGAATGTTGTCAGTACCGACGCCTATTGGAGCCAGTCTTTTTCTGTGACATTTTGCAAAAAATTGTTCACAATCTCTTTGGTTCCAATCAGTGGTGGAAAGAATTTGAATGAATTAAATATTTGTCATTGAATCAATTTCTAATCAAATTACATACATTTACCTTACATTTGCCTTTTTTTCCCAGCATATTCAACAGTGTCTGGTGTAAATGGCCCCCTGGTGATTCTTGACAACGTTAAGGTAAGCTACGAGTTACTCATTAATTTACCTCCCTATTTACCGTTTCTCCTAACTTTGCACGAAAACAACATTTTAAATGTATGCAATGTCACCCGGTGAAAAGGGCATTGTTTTGGAATGGCAATTGTGTTGGATCATGCATCAGAAGATGACTTAAAATGCTTGGCAACATAAATTCTTGTTGTCGTGTGAATTGGTTTAAACTAGTTCCCTAGGTATGCTGAGATTGTCCATTTGACTTTGCCTGATGGCACCAAGAGGAGTGGACAGGTTCTGGAAGTGATCGGCACCAAGGCAGTTGTGCAGGTGAGAGGCACAGACAAAAGAACCTTTTACATATTATCAATAATATAAACAGTCTGTGTGAAATCTGTGATGGTAGTGAACCTGCTGGCTAACCAAATGGAAACTTTTTTTAATATAAATACTTTTGCGGCAATAGTTTATGCGTCCCTTAATGATGCACACACTGGGCATTGGTTTAGGTTAGTTTACATGCAGACTTATTAAAGGTGAATAAAATAGTGGTTAGAGCCCATACAAAAGGACACGCATAGCCAAATGATTTTTGGAGGTTTATTGTCAATCTTGGGGCTGTTAGGCAACAGATCACGTCGTACCCGATACTTCACAATACAATATTGAACATTCAAAGTACAATTTGAATGTTTTACATTACTTTTGCTCCACTAGGTATTTGAGGGTACATCGGGTATCGATGCCAAGAAAACCGCCTGCGAGTTCACGGGTGACATCTTGCGCACTCCTGTGTCCGAGGATATGCTGGGTAAGATGAGCCTTTCGTTTTCAAAAGCAGCAGCAGCAGTAACAGAAGAGGAAAAGCATGAAATCCTCTGCTGATTAAACCATAATTGGCTTGTTCCTCGTCAAGCCTCCACATCTGGGTTTTCTTCACCCTCTCTGTCCTCAGTCTACTTAATCTTTCTGACACATAGCAATAAATGCCCTCCCTATACCCCATATATCGGCCCGGAAATGCTTGTAGTTTATAATGAAGAATAGAAAGCCTACCTTGTTTTGGCAGTTATTTGAATGTTTAATGGCAGTTTGAACTAACAATGGCTGGTACTGCCAGATAGAACAAATAAATGGCACAGCAATAACTTTTACTATGTGTCTATTAGTAAGAAACATTTATTAGGTCAAAATTCTACGTTTTAGGGCGTGTCTTCAACGGCTCAGGAAAGCCCATTGACCGAGGACCAAATGTTCTGGCTGAAGATTACCTGGACATTATGGGTAAGAAAAACGTATATTTCAGCCCAGTGGGTTCCGGTATTTTTATGCTTCAGAAATGCAGTATTTTAAAGTGATAGCAATACATTCAAATTGGGTCCAGAGACACAATTGACCAAATGTATTCTGAGGCATCCACATCCTAACACTGAAAGCGCAATTGAATAAGTGCCAATTGGATTATATCATTAGTGCTTTCGATTTGTATAAAATTTCTTGGGGGGGGCGGGGAGGGCGCAGAGTATTTAGAAAAAATTATCTTGAAACAATTCTGGTAATAAATGACAAATACATATTTTTATAATTCATTTGAATTTGAAATGTCAAAATAATGATGTTGCAAATTCACTTTTTGTCCTTTTTATTTTCATGATGCATAAAATGGTTCAAGTTTGTCACTCGCTCCCTGACTGTAGGCCAGCCTATCAATCCTCAGTGTCGTATCTACCCCGAGGAGATGATCCAGACCGGGATCTCTGCTATCGATGGGATGAACAGCATCGCCCGAGGACAGAAGATCCCCATTTTCTCTGCCGCTGGTCTGCCCCACAATGAGGTGATATTGAACAGGCAGCACAGTTTTCAAAAAACCTCCTAAATGTACAATCCCTGCCTGATTGATCTGGCAATAGGCTAATGACTGTTTTTCTATGGTCATATGCAATTCATTGTTATACCTTATTTTTCTTCATAGGTATGTTTGGTGAACTGTCTGATCTTATAACAGGTAGACGTGGTTGCCTCTGAGCCAGCTTAGAAACCATAAGAGAATAGACTAAACTTTCCTTAACATTTCCAGGACAGTCCACTTTGACGTTCAATAGTCAACATTGTTATCCGGTTTCGCGCTCTGATTTCACTTACTGTGTCAAACGGTACGTATGTATTTCTAATATGGTTTGACAACACAGTCTGTGAATAATGAGTGGTGATGGGTTCGGGTTTATTTAATTGGCTAGTCCCTGTGGTGTGACAGAAAGGCATTGGCATTTATTTTTGTTATTATTATAATGGTTGAAAAGTGCCTCCACTACATAGAGATCGACATACCGATAGCAACGCTGCATGATTAATGAATTAAAGATTGAGGAATGTGTACTTAATTGTCAAGGATAGATATCTGATACTATGCGTATTTGACTCGCTTTGGCGTGCTGAGATAGTTCAATCAGTAAAAAGGAACAGTTTAGTTTTAGTCACATTTTGGAGTTTGACATGTTATAGTTATTTTGGGACTTTGTATGCATGAGCAAGGGTAGATATGCTCCCCATCAAAAAGAATGTAGTTTAATAACTATTATGAGTAAAAAATACTATCATTGATAATATCTTATTTACGTGTAATCATGCTTTCACATAATTTGAATAGAGTATTGTTAAAGTAATTGTCATTGTCACCTAGCATTTGTTAGGTCCTGCTTATTTTGTTAGTTAGAATCATTAGAATCAGCTGCTATGAGCTTAGCTTCCTACTTTTTCAAACATACGTCCAGGGATGGGGTTTCCATTTAGGGCTGCACATGAAGTGTGCTTTTTTTCACTTCAGTCTGGTAAAATTTCGCAATAAATTGCTAGTTAAATTGTATTAATAGTCATGGTCATATTTAATGCCACTGTTTGAGGCTTTTAAGGCTTAAATAAGATATGCGCTCAGCTCACATTTAAAGTTTTAATAATAGGTGCTGAGTCTTAAATGTATACAATAAAACAGAACAACTAGAACATCACACAGGTTAATTTTAATATAGCCACGCAGATATTTTGAGCGAGACACACTGCGTCAACATGTCATTCCGGCCATTCAATTAATTATTTTGTTTGTACCAAAAATCCTTTTTTCTATATAATTATTGAAAAGAAAACTCTGCTCGAAAACACTGCTACCACAGCCTTCCATAAAACCTGAAAACAAACTACTAACTGAACCTAGCATTAAACCAGAGAACATTCTGCTAACTGAACTTAGCATTGAACTGGAAAATGTAATGTTATCTGAAACATGCATTAAACGTGAGAATGTACTGCTAACTGAACTTAGTATTGAACTGGAAAATGTACTGCTAACAGAATCTAGTTATAAACCAGACAACGTACTGCTAACTGATTGTAGCATTATACCAGTTTGTGTATTGCTAACTGAACCTAGCATTGAACCGGAGAATGTGCTGCTAACTGAACCCTTCTTAGGTGAAAGTGTAAAAAAAATCGTCTCACATTTCTGTTATTCCTCAAAGTGCATTCTTTGAAACATTGATGACCAATATTCGCTTTTACAAATTATGTTGAAGACATTCTATTCAAAAATGTATAAAAAAACTTTTAGGCAAATTGCCAAAAAAATGTATGCATTTTGAATGTAAAAAAACGGCTTCCAAATATGAATAACTATTTTGAGAAAAAACAGGTATGAATTTGTGACCAGAGAGTAATTTATACATTTGTACACAAAATCTTTTGCACTTAAAAGTTTCAGGGACAGGAGCAACAATGTCATATTCCCAAGTTCATTTTCAAGAGACGGTGATGGTGCATTTGGGGATCGAATGGACCAGCATGCTTAGTGGCAGATTCTGAGTTTGTTACTCTTTCCCATGCCTGAAGAGAAAGCGGTTGAAAGAGTGTGAAAGAGAGTGAGAGAGAGTGAGTGAGAGAGTGAGGGTGTGTGCGACAATCCCCCCCCCCCTCCCAGCTTGGCCCCTGTGGGTGACCTGTTGAATGAATTAAACTAATAAGACAGTAGTGACGAGAGGGGGGGGGGGGGGGGGATTAAGCGATTGTGTGAATGGCACTGATTGATATAGGGATCGGTAGCCCAAGCCGTGAGGCTGTTAACGCTTGAGGTGGCTGTCCTCTCACCAGCCATCACCTCATTGTGACCTCTCCAGGGACAGACAATAGACTGCCGCAACACATCCGCTCTCTCTGCTCTCTCTCTCTCTTTCCGTCACTCTCTCTTTTTCTAGCACTCTCTGTTTCTCTCTCTCTAACAGTCTGTCTCTCTGCTCTCTCTTTCACTCTCAATCTATGCCTCTCCCTCCCCAGGCCACTATTTACACATTATTGAGGCATCATTGTGTTTTTGAACACCTCATTAAGCCAAAATGAAGATGCGCCGACAGGTTTAAGAGAATGGAAACGTTAAACAAAAAATATGCAATGCGTGCTGCAAAAAACCTCTGTTGCGCTCTTTTGATCATTAACTGTTCTCAATTGCGATCATCCTCATTATCCTCCTGTAAATTCAACATGCATGATCACACAAATACTGAATAGAGAATCGCTTGTGAGCGAGTTCTACTGTAAAAAAGTGCAGAACAGGGGACGCCTTGTCTCCCTAATGATGACAAATAACATTTTGTGGCACGTCAATGGTATAAAATAAAAACAAAATGAAGGCTTCCCGTTTCATTTAGTGAATATCTTAAATCTTAAATGGGGGGAGTCATCTGGGCCGGCCGCGGCCCTTCTATAGGCCAGTTGCCTCTGCTGTGGTGCGCCGCTGAGTCAGGCCCGGTCAGCAGACGACCACCGTTACGTTGCGTGTCACGCAGGGAATTCCTCACCCTTTACGTTCCCTAGTCACATCCTCACCGAAAACACACACACACACACACACGGAACGCAGTGTTCCAGTGACTGACTAAGCCGGGGAGTTTCCGATCTACAAAATATAGAGAAATTGTCCAAACATTGTGAGAAGTTTGCCTTTAATCTGACCTTTTTGTGTCCCTCCTCAGATTGCTGCCCAGATTTGTCGCCAGGCCGGCCTGGTCAAGAAGTCTAAGGACGTGATGGACTACAGTGAGGACAACTTTGCCATCGTCTTTGCCGCCATGGGGGTGAGGAAGGATGCAATCAATGGACGCATTTCTGTCCATAACCCCCCCCCCCCCCTCT
>JAVQJS010099182.1:0-12174 GCA_036024795.1 Galaxias rostratus
CCCCCACCAGCTCACTCCCACACACACACACACACACACACACACACACACACACACACACACACACACACACACACACACACACACACACACAGTCCCACTTCAGAATTGTCTCAGTATTGGGTTTAAACCAGAAAGCTCATCAGTGGAATTGCAGGTTTTGCCAACTGGAGATTCTCTGTGAAACCAACCCTTAAATGAACACGATGAAAACTTCTGAACTCTAAAATGAAGTGGGAGACATGTGGTTGGTACGAGGTTGGCAGGTAGTAATAGTCCAATAGCAAAAAACCTGTCAGCTAACATGTCTGTCTGTCTGTCTGTCTGTCTGTCTGTCTGTCTGTCTGTCTGTCTGTCTGTCTGTCTGTCTGTCTGTCTGTGTCCGTCCGTTTGTTTGTCTGTGTCCATGTTAACACAGGTTCTGTACTAATGAACATTTAATAGAGAACACTCTTGCTGTCAATCCATTTGACTAAACACTGCAGTTCAATACAACGTACAAAGGAAATGCCATGATAAGCTATTGTGGATTGTTCACTGTGGATGCACTCTATCATTAGACTACATTTTGACTTGACAGGTGGCTTTGTTTGAGGAATTCTCTCAAGTCTGTCAACGGCAGCTTGGAAGTTTTCATTGTGAACGCAGCGGCTTCGGAAAGTGGGACTGTTTTGTAGTGACTGTGTGTGTGTGTGTGTTTGAGTGTGTGTGTGTGTGTGTGCTTGTGTGGGTGTGTGTGTCTGACCATGCCTGGTGGGGCCTCCAGGCTGACAGTTCTGCTCATGGTAAGTAGGTAATTAGCATGAATTATTCAAATGAAAGACGAAGGGAATGAGGGTGGGGACCTGTCCACCTGGTTGTCAGAATAGGAGCCTGTTTCAGTTACACACACACACACACACACACACACACACACACACACACACACACACACACCGCACAAACACACCGCACATAGAGACAAACAAACAGATAAACACACACACTTTTACAAATACAAAATTGCATTTACAAATACAATCCCAAAGCCATATTATATTAATACATCTTTAAACCATCTTCCGCATTTATTTTTGGGGCTATTGCAAGTGCAGAATCTAAATATACAACACAGGAATACATGCGACAGGACCATCCAACACCACTTTCACATGCAACGACATGGTTACATAGCAGACTGTCCACATGGTATTCCCATACACATGTGCAACAGGGATGGATTAGGATCTCCAGCCTCTCCTGGCCACAACTGAGTCATTACCATTGAGCCTTATCAGTCTCCCCCATCCCTCAGCGCAGCCCCTGTTTACCTAATTGATCAATTAGCTGCTTTATACAGCTCCCTCTTCAACACACATTCCATTTATACAGGCTCGCTCTAATTGTTTCCCTGTCCCCTCACCCAAAAACATTTACTAACTCACCCACAGCACACAGCTTTCACTTTGCCCAGCTGACTGATAGGCAGCGAGTGACTGGAATAGGAAGATGCTGTGTGGTCACAGTGTGGGTGCTTTTCAAATGGATGACTCTTCAAATGGAACTCTGGAGGAAGACTATAGCTAGACAACATGCAAATTCTGGCATTTTAGGACGACACCTATTTTTTCTTAAGAAAACTTCAGTGTGGTGTCATCTTCCACCTGTCAATTCAACACATGTTTACGGGTGAGTGGTTTTCCAATTCTTCCCTTGCCGTCTTAGAGTTGAAGCTGAGCAGGTTCTGTTGGCCTATCTGGGGCTTATTGTGGAACTGCTGGAGTGTGAAATCAGAGTGACATGGCCGACCACTCCCATACTGGATTTACTGGATTTACACAAAATAGTCTTTTCATTGTGATGGACCGTCAACTAATCCTTTGTTCCCCGGAGGTCCTTGTCAGTTGCTCATTGTTCATCATATCTTTGCTCAGGTCTTTACTGCCCTCGCGTGGCGGAATGACTTGCTATTTGCTTTATAAAATTGTCCTAGATGTTAATGTTTTTTCACTTTAGTGTGGAGGAATTGAAAAGAAAGAACAGCCGACAACACACATTTGGGAGTATAGGTTAAAAGGCATGCAGTTACATTACATATCACATTCCCATGAATGGAAAAGCAGCTTTTAATTGATTAGCCCAATATAGATGATGTGCCTAGATTTAGAAATTATTAGTGGGCTAATATTAGAATCTAGTATAGAAGGAAATAGCTCAAATATTGCATCACAACCAATAAATTTGGTATTTTACAATGCAGGGCATTGAAATAAAAATTCCATGTACAGGAAAAAAATGTATTGTCCACAAGGGAAATTGCAATATCATGCGTTGACAGCAATTTCCCAAGCAGGTATTTTTAAATACTCATAATTGAAAACATGATAACTGTTGTATTTGTAGATTTTAGGTGCTGTGCATAATAAAATGACCTCCACAGGGTATGGAATGTGATTATGTTTACTTTTCTTCACACCAGCCCTGGCATTGGGAATCTCATTCTTAGCCCCACAAGATGGCGCTACTGTATTAGTTTGGGAGTTGGAAGTTTCGGCGCAAGGCAAAGAAAAATGACATCAACGTTAACCTTGTTGGAAACTCCAATTCAAGTTATTAAAAATATTTAATAGAAGGCTTCCATGAATGTACATAATTTGTGTAATTTCACTTTGCTCTGATATATTTTGAGTATTTCAGTGAAAATGTAAATTATACAAATAAATATATCTTTTCAAAAAAACATATCTTTTCACAAAACAATCCAAAAACGTCTTTGTAAATTATGAATATCTTAACAGCATCAAATACAATCGGATCAATTGTTTGCTACATCCTCTATATTGTGTGAAACATTTTTTTAAAATGGCATCAAATATCTCATCACTCTTTGAGTGAAAGTAGCATATAGCAAGTATGCTCTTGTCCACCTTAATCAAAGTTTCAAGAGTTTCAGCACACTGTTTTTGTTTAGTTATTTAAATCACGCATGCATTAACTATTATTTGTTTAAGTATTATACACACATTTACAAATGTAATTTTTTTCCAATGTTTCATGAGTTTTTACCAGGTTAAACCACAATTCAATGACAATAAATGACAATAAGAAAAAAAAATTGCGCTGAGTGTGTGTGTGTGTCTGTGTGTGTTAGAGAGAGTCAGTATGTGCATTTATTGTTTTTTGCAACATATGTATACAAATGTCACTACTCCGTGGTCAGCAGTGGCAAGAAAATGATAAGGATCTCTTTGAGCTGCTGCCACCTCGATCAGAGACATTAAGTCATCAGAGCGAGCGATGCCCAGACTCAGCCCATTACCACCCAGACCGGAGGCAGGCTGAAGCACATGGGGCAGAGGGAGAGAAGCGCTGAACGGGCTGCTCCACTGAAGCCCGCTCACAAGCCTGTGGCTTCCAAGGACATTACAGCTCCATTCCACCGGCTCTCCAATGGCAGGTTATCATTAGTGTGCTTGTGAGAACCAGGATAGGGGATGGCAGGGGAATTGTGGGCTTTCATATCCACAGACTGGTCCACAGGATGCCAGCCTGTTTTTTTGCTGTAATTTATCTCAGAGGTGATGGAAAATGCTGGGTTCAGGTAATGACCAGTTTGGGTGCCCATGTAAAAGCACTTATCAGTGAGATTGTGATAGAGAAAATGAGAGATAAGTGTAAAAAAGGACAAAGAGAGTGTTTGTCCACCATAGGGACATTAAGTGGTTCCACTTTCTTACATGCAAATGACCTGAAGCTGCTATTTTACATTCCATGCACCTACTATTCCACAAATAGGCAAATATTTAATATCTCAAAGCTTTTCTGAGTTCAACACAAATCAACAAGAATAAAGCAAACACAATTGGAAGACAACAAAAGCATACAATTTAGATTTAGATTTTCAGTGAATTAAAGAGATTAGCTTTGTGAATCTACACTAAGACAATATGAAGAAACTAAGAGTTTAGATATAATTTCCTCACTACAACAATGTATGAACATATTCATTGTTATGTTGTTTCAGGGGATTGAAGGTGCCCACTTGAAAACCCCAATGTCATATCTACTTTAAACCCATATCCATTCTAAAATATTTTTTTTTGAAGTTCTCCTCTCTCTTATTTTTATCACAGTATCCTGTATATTTTCCATTTATAGTTATTGTTGTATTCTTATTAGTTTCACAACACTATTCAAAATATGTAATAGGCTATGATAATCTTTTATTTCTTTGTCAATTCAGGTTTCTCAAATGTTTTATCTTACATAAAAAATATGGTAAGACCAGAACATTGGGAATAACTAGTCTAGAGACATGATACATATTTATTTGAATATGTGAATACAAATACCATTCATTGATGCTATGCTACCCTGTCTTACCCTGTCTTTGTGCACGGCCCATTTAACTATTTAATCATTTTAGATTTCCATATCTAAAAATCTATTCTGTCTCCCTTGGCAACAGGTTATAATCCATGGTTACGAGGAATGGTTGCTAGGTTGGTTGCTGAGCTACAGACCCCTCTCACCACTGGCAGTACGTGGGAGGCCACAGGGTCCTTGCTGATGGTGGGGAGATGAGAGACTGGTGAATAGAGACATGACAACAATGGCAGGAAACGGATAGATATGTGAAATATAGAACACTAGACAGTCAACTAAGAGGAGAGAGCAATATGCCTGGCATAATGGAAAAGGAATTGTTTACAATCTTAACAGAATATCTGCATGCATCCATATACTCAATGTAGCCAATGTTATTGCCATCTCTGTAGTTACGATGAGTTTGTGTGTGTCTGTGTGTGTGTGTGTGTGTGTGTATGTGTGTGTGTGTGTGTGTGTGTGTGTGTGTTTGTGTGTGTTTGTGTTGTGTCTGTGTGTGTGTGTGTGTGCACTCCAAGGTCCATTGACAGCTCCAGTCCCTCTTGTCTTTTCATTCTGACAACCTCTGTAAGGGGGAACTCCACAAAAGCCTTCTCGTAGAAAAGGCACCAACAGGTGGCAAAGAGCAGCTCCCGAGGACACTGGACACTTTTGTTGCTTTCCCTCACGATGTCGACATGGAGTCGGGGAGCGGTCCAACGGCAGACTTCTCCAACCCCAAACACTACCCCAAGGAAATGAGTTTAGAGCCGGGAAAGGCTATGCCGCGAAGGAGACAGACAGGGAAATATATGGGCCGAGACACACGCGAGGCGGGGATACAGGGAATGGATGGCCCACGTTAGACAGAGGCAGGATACGGAGCCAGCCTGACAAGATAAGGGCAGAATAAAAGTGAGCGGGACAAGCGAGGACGAACACCCAGGGGACGTCTCCTGCGCTCGGCCCTGGGATCGGCTCTGGCCATCGGGGTCCCCATTGGCATGCAAAGCAGGCAGCGGCCTTGTAGAATCAGACAGGGGTGGTGGGTGGGGGGGCTCTGACACTCTCTGCAGCCGGCCATTTGCCAGCGTTCACATCCCATCAATATCAGGAGGCTATTAATGAGGAGCTAGGGAGAGGAGGAGGGAGGGAGCAGGGGATTGTGGCCAGGTGTCGGAGCAGCCGCAGAATGGGAATAAAGAGGGCAAGAGCAGTGATCCGCAAGGAATTCCAACTGAGCAGCAAGCAGGGAGGGAGTAAGGAGGGGGAAGGTGGAGGCAGACTTTAGAACACAGGGGCTCTGTTTAAGGGAGGGTTTCTATCTGAGGTCGAGCTTGGTTTGATTTTTGAGGGCTGTGTCCTATGGAAGTCTCTGTGGGATTTAAAGAGTTTCATGAGATTGTGTGTCATTAGCATGCCTTGGACAATCTTGCTAGTTTGTTTCAATGGGGAGTTCTAGGCTTCAGTGTGTGCAAATGTGTGCATGTTTTGCTTTTTTACACGCCCTTGACGCAGTGAGTGCCTTCGCTGTGTGTGAGGCCACACCCCGTTACCGGTGAAAGGTCAAGGTCATGTGGCCGCTGTTTCTCCCAGCGCCATTGAATCGGTCCCGAGAGATGGAGCGGAGCGGCGATGCTCTATAGAATTGTATGGCGTCTCACGTGGTCGCTGAACGGCAAGGGCTAATTGACCCGGAAACCTCTATCGCACTCAAACTCCAACGTGGACTGACATCTCTCCTCCGACTTTTATCTGCTCTACATCTCTGGCCCGACTACATGCTTCCATATTGGGATTTGACTTTTAAACGTGAGGTCGAAATCCAAGGTTGGCTGAGAGTTCAGGCACGAGAAGGAAGAGGAGGGATGTGAGGCGGGAGTGTCGAACAGCAAAGCTCTAATTCCATCTCCAGCTTTGCAGGCGTCTTTGGTCGCTCGCCCAGGCGGCCGCATTCCTCCGGTGACAAAAAGCACATGGCCTGAATGCTGGATGGGAGCTCCTGTGCCAAGTCAAACCCCTTTGAGGAAAAAGGAAATAGCATCCAAGGTGTACAAAGTTAAAGTGTGGCGTAGACAGGGCCGTGTTACGTTTGAATTGAAAGTCAGTTCCGACACAGGTTATGACAAAGAGGTGCTGTGGTTTTCGGTTGTCACACTGAATGGGCTTGGATCTATTACCTAAATCAAAGAGTAATCGTTTAGTAGGAATAGAGAGGTTGTATGAGGCTGATGAGAGATGATGACTCTGGTACCGTGCGGTACAAACTCACTTTGTACACGTCAAACCACGGCCTTGGAGGGTCACCGTGGCAACGCAACCCAAACCTCTGATTTCCCCCAGGAGCTTAGGTCAGCATAAGCCACTTGTCCCGCGATCAACTTCCACCTTCACCATAACATAACGAGCCCGTTTCCAACACCCTGTCTGATGACTCCGACCAAACCATCACCACAGCTGTGTTTGGGGGGGGGTTCGAAATCCCCTGCGAAACACAAAGGACCCGTTGATTAGGCAGAGAGACCCCCGTCGTCATGGTCTCCCTCTAGCCTAGAGCCACGCGCCAGCAGGACGGAGAGCTGGGTCTCCCCGACACCTCTCCCGAGCACCAGCCGAGGGGTTCCACTCTCCCCGGGGAACGGTGCGGGTGTCAAGGGCCAGCCAGGCAGCACCAGCTCCGCCTGCCACTGTCACGCGGGGGGGCCAAGAGGTTAATTGAGTCTCCACGCCGTGCCCTTCCTGGGTGTAATCTACTGTGATTAATGCGTGGAGGTTACTGTCAGACGCAGGCACTAATTGTCCCCAGCACCTCGTGATTAACCACATCTGCAAGGCCAACAGGAATTTAAAAAACTGGAAAAAAAAGTGTCCTCAAACACGGCTGAACGGAATACTGAGGTGTTTGGAACATCTAGTGTGCCGTGTGGGAAAGCACACACTTCAGCTCTCTCTCTCACGTGTGACGTGGAGGGGGAGAGGAATGAAACTTCTCCCTAATGTCAGACCGTCACTCCAGTGGTTGTAATGGTTCCCCAAGGAAGGGAAGAATGACAGTTGGACACACTGCTGTCTGTTCAGGAGTGGCACGAGGAACGTTGCCATTAACAGCCTCCATCACCTTGTCAGTGACCTCTGACCTCCCTCTGTCCGCCCACCTCCTGAGCTGACAAAGTTCCCCTAGCTATAAGTTTTTCACTCCTACGACACGTCAGAACGGCCCATAATGGCAGAGCGAGATCACAGCGCACTCCATCAAAGCGGCTTCCAGACCAACAAAGTGTTACCTAGGGGAAATATTTCAAGTTTTCCCTGTCTGTCTCTGCCTGCCTGTCCCAGTCTGTCAATTATTTCTGGAGAACCTCCTCTCCATGCTGTCTGGCAGCCACAGAAAAAGCAGCGGTCCCTGCGCTGTTTCTGTTTTGCCTTGAATGCCTGGTTAAAAGTAGGGGCTTTTTTTTGGCCACCATTTGAATTACTTTCCAATATGAAATTTACCATTTTAGGATATTTAAGACCTATTGAATCTGTTTTATTCGATATTTTTATTTCCAAACACTCCCACATTCCAGTGTGTATTTTTAGTTGCATTAACGTAAAAAGAAATTGCTAACCATATGAAACCATAATTACTGTCTAAGCCTTAGTCTTCTAGGCAGACTTTTTTTTTACCGGGGTCCTATTTGGGGATATAGATGGGCCAATTCCCCTGACAACATGCTTCCACAGCTTATCTCAGTGTGAGCATGTGTGCGCATTCATTTACCGCCACAACCTTCCCACTGGGGACGTGTGTCTGCATACGTTCTGCCATCCAATACTGGTGACCGTGTGCATTTGTGTGTGTGTGTATGTGTGTGTGTGTGTGTGTGTGTGTGTGCTCAGCACTCGGGGTGCCCAGTCCTTTCTATCTCTCTCTTTCTTCCTTTTGGAAAGCGGGTGTATTCCTGTTAATCTTGGATTACAGCGGCGAGGAAGGTTTGCCACAGCAGGCTGTTACATGCAGGAGGTCTGTGCCAGAGAGCTGAAGCAGAGCAATGCAAACGGAACGCCTCCTTTCTCCTTTGTGCTTCCAAACCTACAGCTCCACGGCGAGATAGATGGGTCTTAGAGAGAGAGAGAACCAGAGAGAGACAGACAGAGAGAGGGGGGCGGGGTATACATAGAGGAGATAGAATGCTGAAAGGGAGGGGTGGTTGAGAAGAATACAAATACAAATACAAATAACGTCATAGATAAACGTATTAAAAATAAGATGAGGCCATTTTTCTGACCTCTCTCTCCTTTGTTTCACTCTGTCTTTCAGAGAAATTCAAGGTTACTAGTGTTGAAGGGCAATGTCATTTCTAATTCTTTAATATTTGAGCTTAACATATTCTACCCTCTTAGCCTGGATCCGGAATACACAAACTAATGATTACATTTGCACCAATTAAAAAGGCACTTTAGCCCTAAAGCTTTGCTTAGAAAATACAATGGAATATTTAAACAACAGTCACCAGATTTTATAAAGTCATTATTTAAGACTAATTACTGGCAAAGTCACACTAGCAGGTGATTAATTGGTATTTATGAGGCCCCATTATACATTTTCTAAAAGTCTTAACTTTCACACAGGCTCACTGTCCGTGACCTTGCTGGGGCAGAATAGAATAGCAGTAATGCATTTCCACCTTAAGCATATTTAGATGGTATGCAAATACAAGGCAGACCCAATACTTGCAAAAGGTTTTCCTTGACAAGGTGAAAGCGCTGTGGAGGAGAAAGGTAGGTAGGTTTTTATTTTATTGCTCTTAGTTTGCGACGGTTTCTGGCAGCTTATGTTTGTCCTAGGTGTGTGTTCTGCTGTTATGCTCTCCTAAGGTCCCATGAGAGTGTGTGTGTGATTACACATATATATATATATATATATATATATATATATATAATAGTAATAGTAATAATATATAGACAGAGAAAGAACAAATATTGAAAAGAGATAGGCCGTCAACAACAACAATATCATGTGCGTGCAATCATCTTTGTGTGCGTGTGAGTTAAGTAAGTGCTGACGCTGCACACGTCAGACTACAGTGCTGCAGACCAGACGTGTGAATACTCCCGCTACGTCAGGCTCCAGGGCGCGGAGACAAACGCCAAACACAAACACATGCATATCCGATCGTGTCCACAGTCCACTCTCTCAGGACAGTACAGCCGGTGTGTGTTTCTCCAGGTAGACGGGCCATTCCCTGTCCGCCCCCGAGTCGGCGTCTGAAGTGTCCCTGAGCCGCTGTACTGCCGTCCATCTCGCCCGGTTGTCTTTTCCTCCCCGTGCTTGCCGTGGCAGGCAGTTTGCCGAGTGCATCTGCCGCGGCTGTCTCCTGTGGGACTGTGGAGGGGCGTGAGGGATTGTGTGGCTCGTAATTAATTTACTGCTAGATTACACTGGATAATGCCCATATCATTACAAAATGGGGTTGACAGTGGTCCTGGGCGCCGGCGCTGTGGTGGAACTGTGCATGTTTGTTTGTGTGTGTGCGTTTGTGTGTGTGTGTGCGTGCGCGTGCACGTGTTCGCAAGATGATGTTTGTGAGGGATATTTGCACACGCACACAAACACACAATGCCGAGTGTTGCGGCCCTTGGGACATGTGTAAGTGGGAAATGATGGGTAATTACACACTAACAGATGTACACACGGGCAAGTGGCCTATCGCATAAACCAGGGGAACAGACAGACGGCAGCCGCACAGGTCCAGAGGACCGTTAAGAGTGAGACACAAAAGTGGCACGAAGGGAAACGACCAGAGACATGCCAGGGTCATGCGCTCATCATGGAACAACATGGTGACGAGATAAAAGCATGTGTCTAACGGGGATTCATCCCCACACATATCAGGAGGCAGACGTTGTATGAATGTGAGGAACACCGGAAGACATATGTAAGAGTTATTTCACGAGACATTACCACAGAGATTCTCTGCAGCAGCAGACACCAACTCTGGGCTGTAACCTCTCCGGTACTCGAATTGTCCAGCCTTTTTTAAGTCAGCGAGGCAGAACTGGGATTCGGGGGAGCTCACCCCCGTAGAGAGGTATACACATGGGGCCCACATTCCTAACGGCATCACCCATCCTGTACCTCCAACAGGGGGCCAAACGTACTTGGGACGAGCCTTGGGAATTCCTAAGCGTCTTGGCATCCGTTGTTTTTTTTCTCCCTTTTCCATCCCTTTTTCTAACGCATCTTTTGATTTCACACTCTCACAAATGGGCTGGAAATGCAGAAATCCTTGACCATTCCTTCAGCTCTTTCTCCCTATGTTCAAACTTTCGGTTGCCCCTTTTGTCTGCATTAATACCTTCATGTCTTTCAGAGAGGACCCCCACGCTAACCGCAGCAGAGCTCCACCCTCCCTCCCGCCACTCATTATTCCCCAAGCTTCCACTCTAGTTCCCAAGATTAGGCAAATGAGCTCCTAAGAACCGTCCATGAATGACAAGCCCGGACTTTGCTTCTTTTTCCAACTCCGGCCTGACCGGCTCAGAAAGAAAATTATGAAATGGCAAAACCGCCAATGTTTTTTATTCCTAACATTCAACTGGCCCAATCAACTCTAACCATTTCAGTTGCCACCAATATGACAGGCTGGCTCTATAGAGTCCTGTTCTTCAGTTCTGGAGCGCACATACTTGGTGCCAATGAGGACCCTCTGCTTTGTGATTAACAATAGGACATTCTTGAGCGGTGGGGCAAATCCCCTCATACAAGCTGCCTGAAACAACGACTCACTAACAAAATCTCAACCCAAACACAATTCAGCAATCTATTAGTTACTTCCTCTCAGCTTCAAACGAATAGAATTCTCTATTATGGAGATTTGAGCAAATTACGGACCCAACTAGTTCTAAAAACTGTTACAGTAGTTGCACGATTAGTCAACTAGGCATGGATGTGCTACCTTTGAGGGAAAATGCTAATTAATTAGTCAAAAATGCAATAGCCAAACGCAATGCAAAACTCAACATTATCTTGTTTACTAACAACAGCTTGGTAAGACACAAAAATAAATGTAATAGTGATATAATAGTAATGGGCCATTAATATATTTGACCATTATAGAAGACAAAGGGTTTGTGACCTCAATGTATTAGAGGGAACGCCTCTGGCGCAATGTGTGTGCATAGTTACATTCAAAACAGAGCAGTCATCCCAGCACATCCCTGTACTCGGAGATTAAAAGTTGGTGTATAACAAGGCTCTCTGTTTTTGATTGTGCGTAATTGATTGGTTACTGCTACGAGAGTTAATATCATTTATATTGAGCCAACTTAATTTCCTCACAAACAATGATACTAGGGGTGGCATCGAACAAATAAAGTTGGCCCACATTGGGCTGCACCAATCTTCCTAAAAAAATGTATTGAAAACATTTAAGTCTTTAATATTTTTTAAAACTTTGTTTTATAAAACATTTATAAAAAAACTGTTGGAAAGTGCTTCTATGTTTGGACCAGTCGACTGGTCCGTTTTGTACTTGTAGACAAGTGAAACAGTAAACTAGTCAAAATTCACATCCTAAAGAGTTACCAGAATCCTAGTCTCACTACTTAATCCTGATCGCAGTTGAAACTACGATCTACAAAAGTACGATTGCTTCAAGTACCTGTCTTGTAGTTTATGGCACAGTGTTATTTGCTGCAGTTTATGTGGAATGACTCCACAGGCCATCATATGAAGATGGCGGATGTTGGCGCACACTAGCTGCCGCTACGTCTCTGAAATTTTGCCTTTTATTGGATCTACAAAGAATCGTTTTCTACTTTTAACTCTTAAAAGAAATATCGTGT
>JAVQJS010099188.1:0-10996 GCA_036024795.1 Galaxias rostratus
TTCCACACAGACACACACACACACACACACACACACACACACACACACACACACACACACACACACACACACACTCACACACACACACACACACACACACACACTCACACTTACAGACACACACACACACACACACACATGCACATACACACACACACGGACAGACACACACATACAGGCACACACAGACACACACACACGGACAGACACACACATGCGCACGCACAGACAGACGCACACACACACATACACACGCACACACAAACACACAAGCTGATCAGATAGTCTTTTTACTCAGGGCTGCCAAGGTTTCTCTATCTTTTTTTTCTCTCTCTCGCTCGTTGCCAACGCTCTCTCCTGAGGGAAACAAGTTCAATTTAGGAACAAGTGGAGAGAAATGTGCTGTTGTTTTTGCTCGCTCTCTGTTAACCCAGAGATAAGTGTTAAATGTTGCAATAAACAGAGCACTTTAAAGCACAGGAAATACAACAGATGCATCCATACAAACGACCAAGCAGACGAATGAACGGACAAAGAACCTCTGGTTTTACTGTTGTCAGTATCAGTCAACATTAAAACGATTGCGCTTCATCTCAGCTGTTAGTTAGAGCTGGGGGAAATACTTCAACTGATGCATGTGGTTTACCAAACTATCCATTCGTATGAACCATGTTGAACTGCAACCAAAAGACTTTGTCGAACCGGAATGGAAGTAAATAAATTAAGCAACATAAGCCCTGCCGAGATTCCCAGAAGCACTAAACTGGGCATTATAACTGGGGGTCTTTGCAACTGCTCCAACAATGACATAACAAGTAAGTTGAAGTAGTAGTAGTTGTGATTAAAATCAATAATTGACAATATCATATAATTCAATAAGACCTTTATATTTTTCCTTTTCATTACACCCTATTAACAGCACAGTAAGTAAGCCTTGAGAATTGGGCACAAATTTAGACCTAATCACCTACATTAGAGCTAATCAAGAACTGCATTAAACACCAGGCTACAAAACAGGACCATGGCAAACCAAATACAAACAATTTCTTAGTACGAGCAATCACTTAGTATTTGAATTATAAGTGCAGATACGATATGTCACGTTTAGGAACTGAAATGGAATCAAAACAAGTAAGTGTTTACTTTCTGATGGAAAGTGTACATAACGGCCCTAAGGTTTGCGGCAGGAAGGGAGGGATCGTTCCACCAATGAGAGACAAGGACAGAGAAAAGTCAAGACTGGGGTGCCAAGCTGCCCTTTTCCATGGAGTGAAGGGGTAACATCTAGTGCCAGAGCACAGGATTAGGATCGATGTGGTGTCTGAATATCAGAGTACCGACACACTAAATACAGGGTTTTTATAAAGAGGGTATCTCCTCTCAAAGCCTTTGACTTTTTGATATCTATTAATAAATGTAACACTTTTTTCAAAACATTTTGGGGGGCGTTTTTTTGCGAGAAAATTTACCTTGCATGTAGCATGGAATGGAACAGGAAAACATCTTTGAATATAAGATATTTAACTTTTGGCTTTTGCCCAAAGGCATTATGTGTGGAAACCAAGGTGATGAAGAAGTTACATTTCGAGTGGCTGTGTCTACATAGTTAAACTACCGCAAAATGAGCGTACAGTTCAATTATATTGTTTGTTGAATTATATGTACTGAAACATTGCCGTTGGCAGTGTTGCAAATTAGCCGGAACGTCCCCTAAATTGGGTTTGTCCCGTATAATGGCTGCTGCTCCACTTTTCTACTTTTTCAACTCCCCTCGATTTTGTCTGGTATCCGTGAGAGCATTCACTGTTGGCACACATACTGGAGCAGTACCTTTGTTTTGTCATACAGTGCATGGTTATCCAGAAGCATGTTCCTCTCTTGGCGGGCAAACCTTCTCAGATCCCTCTCAAACTGCTGTAAGGGAACGACAACAGCCATTACATTTCACACCGACTTACCTCTGATCACACCCTCAACTGACAATGTATTGAAAGAAAAACATATTCAAGCAAGTTTCCAAAAATGACTATAGATGTGCTGTTTTTTCCTAAGTGAACCTTTTAGCAATAATTCCCAAAGTCTCTCTTGCCAGAGAGAGAGGATATTTCCTGTCAGATAACGTAACCTGCCTTCGACCTAATCGCACTCCGTCGACCGCTCACACTAGCCAACAAATGAACAAACGGAGCAGCCGCTGCAGCACTTCCTACCCGGGAGCCACTCCAGCCCAGGAGGGCAAAGGCGTAGCGGTCGACGGGCGTGGCCACCAGGTCCACACGCACGGCCCTCCAGCCCCGGGTGTCCCCCTGCGCCCGCCGCAGGCCCCCCGCCACCCGCCTCTCCTCCAGCCGCAGGATCAGGAAGGCCTTCTCAAAGTGGTCCATGGCCTCAAAGCGGCGACAGGGCAGGTTGGTCTCCTCAAAGGTGGAGGCTTGGTAATCGACGTAGAGCAGGATTCCCTGAAAAGCAGAGGATTTCATATCCGTGTCACTCTGGTTTTACTTTGAATGTGGACGTTGGAACGGGTGTCGGACAAGCGAGTGTCACGAATATTGTCTTGTTTTGTCATCTTTTTCAAGTCGTTAACCATGGACAAAGGATATCATTGAATTTGAAACTGCAAAAGAACACACAGTCTTTGTCAGTTTCCTTGAAAGGTCTGAAAAGCGTGGTTATTTATGCGGAAAAAGTTGATTCCCGGTGCCTGCTGAGCGAGTACAACCTTGGGCACGCCTTGCTTTCATTAGTATAATTTGAGTTGAGAAATGGTTCTGCTAGCTGTGAGCCAGCTCCCAAACCCCGAAACAATCCCCTGGCCTCACAGTGGGAGCCCCATCACTCGGCCCGGTTCCACAACTCAACTAATGGCAATCTCTGCAAACTAAGATGTCAACAGGTTGAAAAGAACGAGGAGGGGGTCGCCATGAACGAGAGAGGTGGTAAGGAGGAGGGAGAAAGAGGTTGAGAGGAGCACCTAAAGAAACACACTCTAAGTTGAGACTTTCAGGAGAAGGAGAGCGGTGGTAGGTGGTCAAGTAGAGGACAGAAAGGGTGAAAGAGAAAGAGAGAGAGAGAGAGAGTGATAGAAAGAAAGTTAAAGAGCAAGATCGAAAGAAGGGAGAGACAGGGGGGTTGATGTAGAGGATTGATTTCCTCTGCGCTTTAGCCTAGCCCGTTTCACTGAACAACACGATCAGGAGCTCTGAGACGATTACCGATGGAAAGTGCCAATTCAATTCCAGCTCCCTGCGTAATTGTTGGGATACCGGTGGCCACTCACTATCTATATATCCGGCAGGTTCTCACCAGAGAGAAATAATTGGGAGGAAGCAAAGAATGGTAACCACTCATCTAGTCCCACCAGACCTGGGAATATCACGACACATTGATCAGCGCGTCCTCTGGGATCCAGTAGCCTCTACCGATCGTGCCTGTCTGCCCGCGTTCCGCCTCCTCCAAAGACCGCGTTCCCCACGGGGCACGGGGAAAGGAGCTGAAGAGAGAGTCATTAAGTGATGACAGTGAAATGATGGAGAGACACGCGAGGACGGCTCTCGGCGAGGTTAGCGCGCCCCTCATCGCTCTCGCGACTCCAATTAGCTTCTGGGGTCGATGGCCTTGCCCGCCGTAGGAAGAAGAAAAAAAAAAACACCCTGAAATCTCTTATGTCCACGCCTGAACACCAGCAAAGAAAATGTCTCCGTCTGCAATTACAGCTAAAGGTTCACTTCCCACAACGCTAGACAGACAGAGAGACTTTGAAAGCTCATTTACAGCGGTACGCCAAGCCATATTAGTCAGTCGGTGCCAGCTCCAAACAAGGAAGATTATCAAGGCTTTATGCTATTAGGAGACTTAAGCACTGAATGGAAGCTAATCCGAAATTCAAATGCACCACCCAAGCTAATTATTGAGATATGTTGCAAGAATATGATGGTAACTCTTTTTCTTTTTTTTACATTAGAACATTATTTTAATTTTTTTATTACAACAGATATTATTCTGCTATCTTTTTTGTTCTGTGCTGGCCCCTACATATCCTGTCACCTTGATTACAGATCCAGAGTGTTAATGATCTATAGTGACAGTTTAACAGGCCATTAAGTGATGGAATGCGGATGCCCTTCAATGAATGAGACACCCGCCGCACCGCCACAAACACACCAATCCTCCATGAAAACAGGATGTTTCAAAGTTCCCCTCTCGGCAGCGCCGAAGGCTGTTTAGGCCCACGGCACGCTGTAATCAGCTCCCGCACAGCAGGTTATGTCAGCGAGCATCTTAGAGGGAAAGCGTGCTGTTTACAGAGAGAATTACAGACGACGGCGACGGCAACAAAATATATAATCTCCTCCCAAAAATCCCGTTTTTGCCTCGAAAATAAAGTCCCACCGTTGAAGTGAGCCGCCTCTCATAAAAGGTCAGGTTATTTTATTTTCAGAATTATTCTTCGCTTTTTTAAGGTGTTTGGCCAACAGCTGACAGACGACTCTCCAGACCTGCCCCCCAGACGCTGTCGAGTGTCACAGTGACTGGGGACACGAGGCCCTGTGATCTAATGTCACATTCGGTCTGACTCAGAGTTGGAGACTTCAAACCCGGCCTTCAACTCCTAGATTAGTGCCCGTTAGCCGGGGTCTGTTTGAACGGCGCTTTGGCTTTGATTCAGAGCTTTGCGGGAACGTTCCAGACTGATGCTGAAATTAAAGGCTGGCATTTTAATATGACTCATTGTGTGTGCGTGTGTGTGTGCTTGTGTGTGCGTGGGTGAGTGTGTGTGTGTGTGTGTGCATTTCAGTTTGTATGTGTGTATGTGTGTTCCTAGAATTTCCCTGAAAGTAACCATCAGGCACAGTTCCAATTTGATATAAATCTTCTGACTGTCCCTAACCCTACTTTAACCGCAGTATTACAGCGGATTAACGACTGTAAGTAATTTCACCGTCCCTATATTTTTGAGGTCTCATCAATTTGATGAATGCCATTAGTTCCCTAGTTTGTACATTAGTGTACATCATTTAATGATTTAACGTCAGCACGTGAAAGAATGCTCTCGGTGGTCTTTTTATAGCTGCTGCAGCGCCCACACGATGCAGATAATGGGCAGATGAAGGATGAGGCCTGGCCTTGCGAGGCAACGCGAGGTTGTTACTGGGCCAAGGCCGGGTCTCATCCGTCTACTATAGAAAACGGGTGGCTGACCTTCTCGCTGGCCCCCAGATATGATTTCAAAACCAGCACGGGGGAGGGGGGGGGGGGGTGGGGGGGTGGGGGTGGGGGATGATAGCGGCCATTTTTACAAGGACATCTCCAGAAAGATATATTTTTCACTTCCCCACAGGCTACGGAGAGGAGAAGCTGCCCATGCTATGAGGCCTGGGTGGCGATGTGTGGCCCCCAGGGGCCCCATTGTAGATGACAAGGTTACACGACTTAGAATCAACCCCTGTTACCTCTACTTAATCACAGTCTCTGGCCCTGCCCCCGTAGAGCTTCCAGCTCCATACCACCCCCCCCCCACCCCCCCACCCCCACCCTGTCCTAGAAGCCCCTCCCCCTTTCCAAACCAGCCACCAAACTCTCTTTAGCACACACTGTCCTCTTCTAATGACCCCCTCCATCTTGTCTCTTGTCCTCGTGTATCCTCCTATACTTTCCAGCTGTATGCACCATGACACCATGTGTCATCGCAACCTTCCTCCTTCTTTTTCTTCTCGCTGGCGGTATGCTTAATGGGTTAGGACTAGCGGTAAAGAGGGGGGGGGGGGGGGCTACAGAGAGCTCCATGATTTAATTATCAGCAGGGTGGCCCTCTGCAAAAAAAGTGGAGGCAGCATCCAAGGGCAGAGGGTAAAAGGGGGACGGTGTGAGAGAGGATTTATTTTTAAACCGGGTGATGACAAGAGGCCCGGAGCCAGCCACTGCGGCCCTGCTCTTCATCAAACACTTGTCTCCTCTCACCACCGCTCCATTGGCACATCCATCCGGAGAGATGGGTGAGGGGCTGGGGGAGGGGGGGCGGATGAGATGGGTCTCAGCGGAACGCGGCGGTGACAAAGGCAACAAGTCGCCCGTTCTCTCGTTTATTCGTCCGTTCCGTCTCACATTCGTTTTTTTCTCTCTTTCTATCTCTCTCCCTCACATTCCTATCTCCTATACCTCTCTCTCTCTCTCTCTCTCTCTCTCTCTCTCTCTTCCATTAAGGGGTCCCTGGAGGGATACTCTGTACAGGCCGTTCTAAAAGGCTTGCCGAATGCGGTGCGACCAAGCCATTTCAAAATTGATATTTCCCCTCTCTAATCTCTTTTCTTCCTCCAGTTCTGTCAAAGGACGGTCAGGCAGGGGGACTCAGGCCACTCTAACCTCCCTGTTAGTTTTAATGACAACTTTTTTTCCAAGGGCTCCTCTGGGCTGTGGCCTCGGGCATTGGAAAATGACCAGCTCCTTTATTGCCTCATTAAACTGCAGCTCATATGCACTTGGCCCTGTAATGTGCTGTTAACCTCAAGTTTCTCCCCGACTCCTAATTTACTTTCACTCTCGCATTTGTTCCGTTTCATCGTTGAACTCCGTGACTTCTCTGCGGTCGAAAAAATGTCGGACGTGTAATATAGAGACGTGTGGAGAACAAACGCCGCGTTCTCACTCAGTCGAGGTGAGTGGGTCAAACGATCGTTTCGTTCCCGTCTTCTTTTGTGTCCACTCTTGGACGTCCGTGCCGCGAACGCACTCCCCCACACACGCTGAACTCGACGCTCCACGTTAGCGCGCGGTGTTGATTAAGATGAAGGTGTAAAGCGAGGACTTACTTGGTGTCTCAGTTGGTCGATCACTCTGACGATGAGGTCCTTCTCTTTTCCCAGCTCAGGTGTGGTGAGGAGGAAGTCCACATCGTGACCGAGCTCCTTCCCCCTGGAGAGAAGAGACCAACCATTTGTCACCACCCCCTGTGAGTCTGCGACAGGAGTATAATGAAGAGAGAAATTCACACCGGTCAACTGTTAACACAGTCGAACGGCACACTGGCTATCAGGCACCCATAGCATACTAATGGATTTAGCGTTTTTTTTTTTTGTTTTTTTTTTCATAATTCAAACAAGCAATTAGTCTCGCACCATTAAACTCAAAGGCTCTGTTTCTGTTGCCTCGGCAGCCAGAGCTTTGACTTTCATGGGAATCGTCCACATCTCCGCGTGGATCGCTCCCGTAAAGATCGGTCTCCGTCAATGTGAGCCATGTAGGTGACTTTAAAAGACACCGTAGACGTGAGTGATTATCTGGCAGCGGGAGGAAACGGTGGAGCTCTGCAAAGACGTTCACTACGGTAGGCACTTAAAAACAAACACACGCCCAGTGCATTATAAGGTGCGCTCAGATACCAGAGTGGCTTAGCACGCACTTGCTTCCGTCTTAATGGCCAACACCTCTGTATCAGTGCTTAAAAACACAACCCTACTCATCAGCCAATTCTAAGGAAACCCAAACCTAAGAGTATATGATACTACCAGATACCGCTTGTCTCCGGCTCATGTTATGTCAGTTGGCTATTTTACAGCGGACATGAAAGGGAGGACAGACTACATGAAGACATACAGACAGCCTGTGATTTGTGAACTGGCCTTTCAAAGGATCGTATCCGGGACATGACTCCTTTTCATCCCGAAGGTGTGCGGAGTTTGAGCCCACGGGCCTCAGAACCTGGTCTCTTCATGGCCTCTTTGTGGCTCTACCAGAACCCGCTAAGGCCTGCCAGCGCCACTGAGGAGAGAGGCCCGTTGTTTCGGTCTGAACGAGCCACTTTGATCCGCGACGAGCAAAAAAAAAGAAAAGGATTTTCACAGCACACCATCCACCAGGATAAGAACACAGCAAAAACCAGATGAAATGGCTCTGACAAACGTGTTGCGAACAGCATTTTGGATGCTGTGAGGACCCACCTTCGATCTCCTTTGTCGCCTCGGCCATTTAAATGGTGGCGGGAGTCAAAAAGATTAAGGGGCAATAAAGACAAAGGGGTGGGGGGGGGGTTGAGGATGGGGACTTCAAAGGTCAGCACAGCTAATTCAATGGATAGAGGTTTAACACAAACCAGCCGTTTGAAATACAACAAGGCGTGCTAATGCTAATGTTCAGCTGTTAAGTATCAGGGGTGCTGTAACAGGGCTGGATATGGAACACCCATTTCATGGCCATGGTGTTCACTTTAGAAAATGCAATGTAATATTGCCTGAATACAACTTCTTTACAAAAGGCTTATGACGTGCGACGGGCACTTTAGTAAGCAACATCGTTTCCCCATTGCGCACCGCCATTGGATGTCAGATATGTATGTAGGCCACACCAGTTCCAAGCAAAGTTTTTGTCATGAATTGGCAAAGAGAACACAGCTTTTTCAGAATGCTTAGCAACACTCCTCCTGTTTGCTGAGTGGGCTATTTTCCTTTAGCTCTCCTAATTGGCAAAGTGAAGACACCACAACAGCCGTCTAGCTTGTGGAAGGCATTTAGTAAGTGAATCCCTGAGCTAACCTCTGCTGTGCTGGCAAAAAGCACTCAACTGTACAGCATAAATGTGTGTCATGAATAGCAAAAACCATAGGGGGGGTGTACAGATCATCAGCATAAATTCAGTGCACCTCCAATAAGCTCTGAAAACACTAAGAGTTTCGCTAAGTGCGTGCTCCTTGAGCTAATTGGAGAGGATACACTGAGGAGTGGGTGTTTTTTTAGCGTGGGAGCCTGCACCTCCAGTTTTGTGGAGACTCCGGTCCATGCAGATGCCTCCTCTAAATCAACCGGAGTCAGCGAAAAAAAGAAGAAGAGATGCCAGCGTGTCAGATTCTCTCTCCCGGCAAGTTTCCTTTCCGCTATCTCTAATGGTGAGCTCCGACAACACAGTGTTTTTATTTAGCATTTTGCCTCTGCCACAGTCAGTGGGAGGCTGAAGAAGAGTACTGTAAAAAATTCATCGGGGGGAGGGGAGGGGGTGTGCACTGTGTGTACTTAGATAACATACAATAGGAAAAGCAAATGCTGACAGACTTCAATTTGTTGTTGTTTGGAAGTCCCAACACATGCTTGGACCATAAACATCCTTGGTGTGAAGTCACAGGGCAAGCTTGCCGCTATTGCGTGAGGGTGAACTGTAAATTATTAAGCGTTTCAGTGGCCGACATATGAAATATACATGGCAATTTACAAGTACCACAGACGACAGGATGACTTGGATAAATTATAGAGTCGTCTGTACAGGAATTGTTGCTGCGTACGCATAGATTCACAATACTAAGTTTTCCCCTTTGCAAAGCAGTGAGGTAAAGAATGATTAAGAGTCTAGGGCATGATGACAAGTCATACAGTTGTGATCACATCTTCCTCGACACAGTATTTTTTACCGAACAGAACAATTGTAACAAAAATGTAAAATAGGGGAGTGTAAGTAGACTACCAAGGCGTACCAAGACTTTCTTACAACAGGACAGAAATAGGTACTTCATCCAAACATGACGGCATACATATTGAGAAGAGATGTCATTGATAGAGTGCACTACAATATTCCCCTGGCTAATCTGATGCTTAGTATGAGCTGCAGCACGAACACTAGCACCTAACAGAAGGGAAAATAAATACCTTCCTCAACATCAACAACACATGTTCTTTTCACACTGGGAAAGTGTCAGGGACCGCTTCCGCTCAAATTATATTTAATCCTGGCAAAGCGCTCTAAGCCTTGTCACCCGCCTTCCACAGCTGTCCTCTCAATGAAGCCAATGTCAGAAGGTGTCAACAAATCCTTCGCACACGGTTTCTCACCCAAGTGGAATTTCAAGACACTCTGGATGACAACTGAATGGTTCTCTAGTATGTTTCCAAACCAGACATGATTTCTAAAAAAAGAAAATTTGAAAAATGTGTGTCACAGGTTAAAGTGAATTTTTGCATTGCAGCCTTATAGATGAATCCATCATCATAATTATTTCTAACTCGCACAGTTTGAACTAAACATAAAAGGCGACGTTGGCTAAATGTAACACGGCAGCATGCTGTAGTACGGATTCCAACAGTGTTGTGACAGTCTTGATGTTTGGCAAGACAAGTCCTCTGGAAACATGGAGATGTCTTCGTGTAAATCCCGTGTACTTGTGTAATATGGTGGTGATAAGCTTGTGTGTCATCTACTGAGGTCTGACGGTTCTCCCTCAGACAGCTGGTGGCAGACATCCACATAAATCATGTACAGTTTGTTCTGTCTCCACATGCTGCTGCTCCTCATGCTAACCATGCATGATGCTCTCTCTCTCCCTCTCTCTCTCTCTCTCTCTCTCTCTCTCTCTCTCTCTCTCTCTCTCTCTCTCTCACACACACACACACACACACACACTGTGTGTTCATTTTTTTTATCCTTTGGTGATGATATTTACATATTAAAATATTACTTGAGCTGCCACCCCTCCTGGATTTATTTGATCCCCCTTTAGAACATCAGTGGTACTTGAGAAATTATGATGCGAAAATCCTTTTGCCACAGAAAAGACTTGTGGTACAGTTGCTCTGTGTTTTCTGGTTCAAAGTAGCAAAAGATATTGGGAACCTGCCCTAGAAAGAAAAGTGTAAGTGCCAGAAACGAATACATATTTATATATTATATAAATGAATATTATAAAAGGATTCCACGCATCTCTGATGTAGAAATGGGCAGTGTAGCTAATTGCTCCGCGCGCGCGGATTCCGTTGATTGGAGAGTAATTGAGGGGAGGCTTGGGAGAGTAGCGGCTGACGGTTTGTCAACCCCCACCCCCACCCCCCACCCAAAGAGAATGAGAGTGCCCTTTTGTACCTGGCAGACGGATCCTGAATTATTTACATCACACACTACCAGTTATGGCTGCATTTTTACAACACCACAGAGCTGAGCGCCCCGTGCTTACTCAGGCACAAAGCAGCGCACATGAGAGAGCCGCGTAGAAGAAGGCAGCACGCCGGGACGGCTCTGTCAG
>JAVQJS010099209.1:0-10272 GCA_036024795.1 Galaxias rostratus
GGTCACACCCGGGCCCCGCAGGCCATCCACACAGCGCTCACAGCCAGCCAGCAGGACTCACCGTGTTGCCCGTGGCTTTGATCTCCTGGAAGTGGGCGACCACCTCGTCACTGCTGCTGAACTGAGCCTGGCACTCGGGACACTTGTTGTTGGGGTGCTGCACGGCCTCCGCTCTCTTGGTGGCCGTGCGCTGCTGGAGCTGGGGGGCGTGGCTGGTGGCGGCCAGGGTCAGTGCTGAGGACAGGGCGGAGGAGGTGGAGAGGGACGACGACGTCGAAAGAACGCCTGGGGGAAGAGCGGAGGAAAACAGGGAGGAGGAGACACACTATAATGACCTTTATCTTTTTTTCAGATCACACTGATTAAAAGTTAACCGAGAAGGACAAACACAAACCCATGGGCGTGGTGTCCTGATGCCCAGTCATCTGCTCCACAGTGACCGGCTTCATGACCAGGTGGGAACACTGCATGACCAGGCCCTTCTCCTTGTGCTCGCGGGCGTGCAGCAGCAGACTGCACTTGTTGAAGAAGGCCAGGCGCTTGGCACAGTGGTTGCACGTCACCTCGATCCGCAGAGAGCGCCGGTCGTAGTGCCGCGCCAGGCTACGCTCCAGGGCGAACGCGTCGCCACACTCCAGGCAGCGGTAACCCTGCAGACGGAAGGGGAAGGGTGAAGCAGACTCAAAAGGAAAGAGAGAGAGAGAGAGTCAGAGAGAGAGAGAGAGAGAGAGAGAGAGAGAGAGAGAGAGAGAGAGAGAGAGAGAGAGAAAAGAAAGAAAAAAAGAAAGAATGAAAGAAAGGGCATCCAATGTTTTGCTCCACGCTTACCTGGGCTGGCAGGGGCAAGCCCCACTCGGAGGGGAGCGGGGCGGATAGGTCGGGTTTGTAGCAGGGCAGCAGGTTCTTGCTGTTGAGGATCTTGTTGAACGCTTCCACCAGGCTAGACTGACTCCGGGAAATGATGGCTCCGGTGCTGTTCACTATGGAGGCTGGTCTGCTGCTACCCTGAGAGGGAAGCAGGGGTGAGTTGGAGGACATGGCCATCCCACTTGTCAGTGTCTTCTGGCCCAGGTTTTGCACGTTGACAGCCCCCGGGCTCATCCGAGGGGAGGAGGAGATAGTGGGCAGTGCCGCTGCTTTGGTGATGCTGACCGCTGTAGCGGACACCTTGGGCTTGTTTTCGGCGGTCCCTTTGCTCTGGGCCTTGCTGGCAGCCACCAGCATGGCGGCGCTGGCTTCCTGGAAGGCTGGCACAGGCTTGGCTGCCATCCTCTTGGGCCTGTTTGCTACCTTCTGATCCACTGTGGAGGGTTTGGAGCCGTCCGTTCCTCCGGCTTTAGGCGCTACTCTGGTCACCGTCCTGGTAATGCTACCTGTAGGGGTCTTGACCGTTTTGATTTTCACTTTTAGCGGGCGAGAGGTGGAAGAGACCGCTGCAGGGTTTTTCGTCGTTCTGACATCCGCAGACGACGAACTGGCAGAAGTGCTCTCCTTAGCTTGCCCACCATCGTCGACATCCACCTTCTCCATCTTTACTTCTCTGGTCCTGGTCTCTTGGCTGGGCTCGCTGTCCATGGGCTCCTCACCATCTAGGGGAGGTTGCAGACTGATGGCAGGCGCTGGCGTTGCTGCCGGACTAGGGCTCTCTTTGGGTACACTAAGGCCGGTCTGATCAGGCGGGGGACTCTCTGGCGAGTCCCTCTCGTCAATGATATGCTCTGGATACTTCTCTTCTAGGACTGGTGCAGGCCCAGAGAGAGCAGAGGAGAGCCAGCCTTGGGAGCCCTGGGTCTGCACAGGTCGGGAGGGAGACCTGGTGGTAGAGGGCATCTCCTCCTGAGGACGGGGTTTAGGGTTTGACAGTGTCAGGGAGGAAGAGAGAGGAGGAGGACAGGGGAGAGGCTGAGGGGGGGACTGAGGGGCGAAGCTAAATTTTTTGGAGGCCACACGGTTTCTACGTTGGAATCTGGGTTGGGGAGACACAGGAGAGCCTGGGCTCTCTTGGATCACAAGCGGACTGCCTAAGTCTGGCTCAGAATCCTCCTCATAATAATCAACAACGTGCCTTATCCCAGCTTTGGAACTTCCGTTTGAGGACAGGGAGGGTAAAGGGCAACATAGCCGGGAAGCATCCTCACTCTGGTTGGAGTGAAGTGGAAGGTGTTGATTGAAAGAGAGAGATGGAGGCGAAGAAGATGAGGTGGACGAAAAGATCAAAGATGCTGAACTCGGCAAGGAGTGAGGAGTTTGATGAGGTTTTAATCTACTAAGGATGTTTGTTGAATGCCCTGCTGTGCTGCTTGAGCCCCCCACACCTCTTTCTTCAATCTCTCCCTCACTAGGAGACACTGGGGAACTAAGTGGGGAAGATGGGGACCACAGCTCTCCATTGGCCATTCCCTGTCCCCTTAAGCTGGAACGCTGGTGGACTACCGATGTCTCAAGCCCGTTTTGTGGCTGGGTCTCTGAGGGTCCAACACCAGACATGCTTGCGTCAAGTTGTGAACCCAGCAGAGCCTCTCCTACCCTGCTCTGGTCTTTGGTATCTGGGTCACTGTCTTCTGAGCTATCCCCATCATCCTCATCACTACTCATCTCTGCATCTTCATAGGTGTCCGGCTGCACCTTGTTTTTTACTATCACACTGACCACTGGTATGTCACTGGAGAGGGTAGGAGGGCTGGCAGATGCAGCTGAGGATCCCTCTATCACATTGACTCTCGACTTTCCCACCCCTCCAGCTCCCTCTTCTGGACTTGATTGGATGGCTTCTTTTGCATCAATGTCCGGAATGTCAAAGGCTGCCAATAAATCATCAAAATCTGGGGTCTTCATATCTCCCATTCCAAAAACTAGGCTCAAAACCTGCAGAGACAGAAAGCACCTCAAAATGTGGTTTTGGTGTATGCTAGCTGTACTGTCAAAGTAGCAATGTATTTCGATTTTGAAGTGCGGTACTGTCAGCAAAAATTTAATGATTGAGGTAGACTAATTTCTTTCTTTTTTTTAAGCATCAAAATAAGGCAAACCCCATATCATACTGAAGAAAATGAAATGAAAGAAGTGAATTTGTCATGCATTTTTAATTGTTATGGCCTTCTGGAAATTACATTTAGCCACAAGGAAGTCGCGCTAACTGGATTGCCATTACTGTGGCGTATTGACGTCCAAAACTAGCTGCTTACGAAGTTGCGTTAGCTGGTAATTGCTAGCCAACTAACGCTTCTTAGCCACATTAAGATAACTTTAACTAGTGGCGAAGCATTCATGTCTAATGCGGTGGATTTGAAGAATTCGGTTTAGCTGATGTGAAAAATAGATTATGTTAAATTACTTTATTTTAAAAAGTACTTTCTGACATTTTACAAATTAGTCAGTTATAAAGGTGTATTTACCTGTTATCGAGCTAGCTGGTTGGCTAGCTATAAATCGAGCTTGATTCCTGAGTTTCTTTTCTTTTTCTTTTTTTTGACGCATGATTAGTTCGTCACCGGACATGCATCCTACGCGAACGTCCCTCGCCCAAGAACAACATGGCTGCGCCAATGAGCAAGTTGAGCTCCTTCATTTGTCGGACAAAAGTCCATGGGTTTTGGCAGTTTACCATGATTAATCTGAATACGTACACTACTGTCGTGTCCACTAGTAATACCACGTTAAGTAAAGGCTTTCCTGAAAAGGGTTCAAGAGGACCCTTTGTCAGAAAACCAAAGAGAGAGGCTGGGCAACCCAGGACACTCAAGATGGATTTTGATCAAGACTGGACTGCGGTTTACCCGTCAGCAACACCTTTCAGACAAGGCTCTGTGCCTCTACCTGTACGTATGGGTTATCCAATGAAAAGTGGAGTGCCACCAGAAAAGAAAGGTAACCTGGAGCTTATAAAGATTCCAAACTTTTTACATTTGACGCCGGAAGCTGTTAAGAAGCATTGTGATGCACTGAAACCGTTCTGTACAGAATGGCCTGTTGATCTGGACTCTGATGAAAGCTGTGATGAGCTCTTCCCCATAAAAGTAGAGAGCAAAAATTTTGTGTCAGCCGGTACTTCTGTCAGAAACCCATCTGCTCGCACTGTCGAACTGAAAGTCAAGCTCTCTAGTCTGAACTTGGATGAGCATGCTCTGAAGAAGATGGTCAAACTTGTGGGGGAGAGATATTGCAAAGAGACCGACATTCTTACAATAACCACTAACAACTGCCCCCTGCGACAGCAGAATTATGATTATTCCATGTACCTCCTTACTGCCCTTTATCATGAATCTTGGAAAACGGAGGCCTGGGAGGCTGACAAAACGGTTGAAGACATGGAGGAGTACAGCTGGGAAGACAGCCCGTCTCAGAAGAATGTGTTGGATATGCTTGTGTGCATGCAAGAGGGAGGACACGTTGCCAGAACGGAGCTGCTTGAAAGACCAGAGGTCCAAGAATACAGAGGCTCTGTCATTAAATTGAAGAATGAGGGTGAAAGTGAGGAAACCATGATGCAGTACAAAGAGGCTGTAAGGAAGCTGCTGAAAGTGTAACGCATGAACACATAATTGATCTGAGTCCCAATACAGAAATGATTTGTATCGACATCTCCGGACATCGATGGCTCTTGACTCAACCATGCAAGATCAATGGAGATACAACTGTAATGTACAAATAGACTTCATCCTAAATCTGTACAATTTCATTCTTGTGCATTATTATTGATCTTTTCTTACTTTGACGGGATATGACATTTTTGCAGTTATGGTATAGCGATATTTACTACTACTTTATCATATTGTATTATTGAAAACTACAGTGTGGTTGGTAAAAATCCAGTCAATGTATTAAAAGGAAAGATTTGTATTTACAATCTGATGAAAATCTTGTAAATTTGCCTGGTTAAAAATCTGATAAGAAATTAATGGAGTTGGTGTAGTTTATGCCTGACACACTGAGGGTGCATTACTTGGGCTATTCAGATGTTTTCTCAGCCTTCCAATGTTACGAATATATATTTAAAAGTAGAAATGTAAAACACTGTGTATACATTACAAACTAACAACATTTTCAAAAAATAAAAAAAAGGATTTTTTTCTCCAGATAAAACGCCAGTGAATCCCAAAATGGCCATCAAAAGGTTTGCTCCAATCTTCATTAAGGTTAATCATGTATACATTTGCAGTCTTATTAAATCACTTGGAGTATGCATCTTTTTTGGGGTTTTCTCTATATTATAGGCAGCAGGGAACAGGTAGTTCTTTAACTAGCATTGACACATTGAGATAGGTTACAGAGATGTAGGTGTTGTGTATTTATGTAGTAAGCCAAGGGAATGATTATCTTCCATGGTAATTGAATAAGACTTTGAGTGAGGTAGGTTAGCTGGTATTTCAAGGTCAAGGAGAGGGGTATTGGCGAATTGTTTTAATTTAAATGGGACCCTGGGGTAGGGTTTAGAATTTAAAGATGGTCTCCAGTACTCCACTCCCACAGCAGGTGGCAGAAAAACATAAATTGGTCTGTTAACCACCACAGAAGAAGAAAATTAAGTCAGTTCTGACATGCAACTTGAAACCAATTTTTGAAGCTGGAAAACCTGGAAGACTTTCAGATGTCTTGTGAGGTCTCTGTCTCAATAAATAAACACAACAGGGACCTATACAATATTAAGCTAAGTATTGCTAGTTTCATGACTTATTGGTGTAAATTTCTTGTTCTGGAATGAGGACAATTTGTAAAGTCCCTGGCGTGGGATACCTTTCAATTGTAATAGACACAAGTCACACTTACTGTCTGACTTATAATCATTAAAATTTGGCAAGTAACCAGTTTTAATATTCCGTTTTGTGATTGAGTTTCAACTATTGTTCATTAAACAGAAGACAATATTCCATGAAAATAAACCTTGAAGAAAGCCAGGTCGAATTTTAAGCACAGGAACAGGAAACCAATATGCCGTTTGTATTCTGTAAATGTATTAAGGTTTATCTGGAGACGTATCAGCTGGTTAGATTATATGACCCATACTGTTACAAAAGATTTTTCTAGTTGACATCCATCAACTTCCACAAACAAAAGAAAATCAAAACAAGGCTGTGTTCATAAACATTGTATGATCATACAAAAATGCTTCAATTCTAAATGTTAACCTTTCTACAGATAGTTCTGCAAAATTAAGTGTTAAGAGTACATTTTTTGGAACACAAAGTGATAAGAAATACGTTTTGTGGTCTTTTATTTGTCCCTAATCTGGTGGGAATTTGCTCTGGGGGAATATTCATTTCTTCTTCTCATCGTCCTTTTTGCCCTCGGGTTTGGAGCCTGTCTGCGAAGCCAGGGAGCCCATAGCATTGCGAATAGCCTCGTTATTTGGGTCGACACCAGGAAGGTTCTCCAGAACACTCTGCAGGAACTCCGGGTCTTGCATTACATCATAGTCCTCCTCATCCTATCAAATCAAGCACTTTTTAGACTATACAGAATGTTTAAATAATTTTGCTGGTTTTCATATTTCAACAAATTAGGAAGTCAAAAAAAGGCTTAATTTTGAACTGCTCTTTCATTTGATCTTACCTTTGCCTCACTGGAATCCATGGCAGCACCTGTATCCATATCTTCTGCATCAAACTCTTAGAAAGGACACAAAACATGAACAGTTGAGTGTAAAAGAATGTGACAGGATTATATGCAAATGACCTCTGTTAATGTAGCAACACTGAGGAAATATATCGATATGTAATTACAAACAACATTAAGCACCAAAACAAATCAATTGTCCAACTCTCTGTCTAATTTAAAGTACTGTCAACTTACCTCCACCAGCTCCTTGCATAGACATTTGCAATGCGTAGGCAATCTGTTCATCCTCTGTCATGCGACTAAAATCAGGCATAGCAGGTGTGGTTATATCTGCCTGGGGTACAGACATTTTAAGGAGGGCATCTTCAGACTCTAAAAGAGACAGACAGAAAAAATGTCAGGAGAAGAATGGTTATAATACGTATAACAATGCATCACAAGATTAACTGAATAGCTTATTTCTTAAGACATGATCTTTTACCATCTATAGTTGGGGAGGTAACTCCAGCCTCAGCAGCCGAGACCACCGTAGCCCTACGGGCTTCATCCTCCTGTCTCTGTCTCTGCTCCTCCATAGACACCCTCAGAGCCTAGGAGTAAAATAAAGAGAAGGAAAGAAAGAAAATTAGGTTATGAATTGGACTAACGCCACAATAGACTTATACAACTATATTCACGTTTTCAAAGTGACTGTGTTGTCAGTACAGACATAGACAAATGTCTTTAAGACATACCAGTGCTAGTTCTGGATCTGCGCTGGGGTCTACTCCAAACTCAAAGTCGCTGGCCCCCAGACCCAGCATGGCACCCCCTTCCCCAGCCAAGATTGGGGAAGAAAGCAGGGCATCGGCTAGACTGGGACCAGGAGGAACCGTAACCAGATGAGAACCGGTACCCTCCTTTCCGTTCAGTGTGTTTATAAAAACAGTCAACTTCTCTGTGTTTACCTCCTAGAGTGTAGATTGTGCAGAAGATGAAACAAGTCAAAGAAGAACATGTTGAGTGAGTGGTATCAGAATGGCAGGCGGGGAACATACTTACCTCCTCTCCAAAGTTTATAATGTCCACACTGACTTTTTCTTTCTTGAGACGCTTTGCCATTTTGACCAGCTAAAAAATTTTAAAGTTTATTATATAATACGGTCATATAATAAACACATAAAATAAAATAACTCACATCTTTCTCATTGTCTTCCACAGGACTTCCAACAAATGCAATGATCCGCATCTTGTGGTTTTTCCCCTGTCTGTGCTTCAGTGCCAACTAAACAGAGCAGAAGAAGAGTCATTGAATGTTCAACAGACTAGGATATGTGCCACTCTTTATCCACACAGTAGCACAATGTGTTGTTATAACTCAAATACTGACATGTGCCACTCTTATGCCAGTGCAGAAGCAGATGTTTCCACGAGGCTGCACAGCATGTAATTTTGAAAGAATCCTTCCAGCGTCTGGTGTTAGTGTGGTCAGAACCTCACAATTGCTGAGAGAAAGATATCGTTGCCTTTATATTATTTCCGTCAACCAGGTACATATTCATGTATATTAATTAAAAACATGATTGGTTTCATACTTGGCCATTGTAATAAGGCCCACATTGTTCTCTGGGTTGCTGCGGGTCTTAGAGTGACAAACAATGTTGACAGCATCCTGTTGCGCTTGCAGTCTTGTGGGTAGGAAGTCTCCATTGCGCATGTATTCACTGTTGTCCACACTGAAACAGGAAAAAGAAATAAAACAAAAGAGTACAAAAACCAAACTTGTAACAGCTTGTGACGGTGACCTCTAGTTTCGAGGCCATTATCGCTACACAGTTATATGCATATATACACACACATCCTATGCCGGACTGCGGACGCCTTGGTTTTTAAAACTGGGAGGTATATTTGGAGCTTGAACCAACAGAGTGACAAGCTAATAACATTATGCTAACCATACCAAGCTAACGTAAGCCCAAAGCAAGGACTGAATGATCCTGCAGCCTTGAGCAAATGTTAATGATGTTAAGCGACTGGTCCACAATAATATTATATATATTAGTAGTAGCCGTGTCGTTTTAAGCGGTGGTTATAATACTGGCTAAATTAACTAACAATCGCTAGCTACTAATGTAATGCTATGTTAAAATGACTCAGCGTCGTTAGCAGGCAATGTTAGCAATCGTATTCAAAAACTTGACATCACCAGCAAAGGGTATCCAAAATAAACACAAAACAAAATGTATATACTCTAAGACTATTAAATCATTTTCCAATTACTTTGGCTTCTTTCAAAAACAAAATAACGTATAACAAGTCATTTTTGTTTCGCTTACCACACCATGGTACTTTCAAGCCCCATCTTGAATTAGTTTACGTTGTTCTGAGGTGGTTTCCGGAACATGACATAAAGACGGGATATGGTTCTGTCGAGCTGCTCAGTTTTGTAATATCATTGTCGTAAATTATTCTCTTTTAGTTTTGCCAATATTCATCACTATTTTTTTATTTAATATATATATAAATAAATAATAAATATAATAAATAAATTAAATAATATATATATATAGTATAGTATATAAAAAAATAAAAACACATATACAAATATAAATATATGTATACATAGTTTAAATAAATAAATGTTTTATATATATACACAATGCCCTTTGAAGCAAGATTCGCAGACAAGGAACCAGATTTAGAAAATATTTTTATTCCTTTAAAATCAGAGACAATATGAAAACGTCACCACCACAAATGAACCATGGCAAGAACAGGCAGCACACACTGCATGAAAAGGCATTTCTGTGACTCCTATATACATATAGACATTTTATACAGAGTAGAAATATAGTCATTGAAGCATAGACAGCAACCAGCGTCAATGGCTTTAGGTACATATGAAACATTCATGTAGAAAATCATGGAAGATGTAACACCTCAAATTCATTATGGAGAGTAAATATCTATCAGATCACAATCAAAATTGGATAAAATATGAAATTGTCAAATGAATCTCCAATATGCTATGCACACTATCAAGTTTGACATTAATCACGTTTAGAATACATGATACGTACAATCGTCTACGATACAAAGCTACACAAGTTAAGAATCACCGCAGCCTACGACTATGTCATAATAGTAATAATAAATATGACAGTGGAAGTTCAAAATGGTAGATTATTGTTCATATTGCATTAGTTAATATGACCTGTAGTGTCCGTGTTTGAAGTAACACATAGTCTCTTTTGAGTCAAGTAAATACCAACAGATTAAGTTTATCCAGCAATCACCCATGAAAAATAAGGTTGATCTGTAACAGTCTTCAGTTAAATAGATACACCAAAACGTATAATCATAGTTCATAAATTCAAATCCAAACCCTGGAGTCACAAGTGTATCTTGGTTATCATAACGCAAAAACCTCCCATGGAGTGTCGTCTTTGGTGGCTCTATTCACCTACAGGGATGATTGACACATTATGAACTGAGCTCTTTAAAATGATACTATCTGACCAGATATTTCTGAGAACAACTTAAGTAATGAAGATAGACATTAAGTTACCAGACATGTTAAATATTATAATAAACAGGAATCTGTTTGGAATGTAAATTCAATATATTGAAATAGGTAAGACATGTTTTTAAAAAAAAAATAATAATACAAAAAAATAAATAAAATAAAAAAAATCCACCGCAACAAGTATCAAAATCTTACTTATTTCCAGTTTGTCC
>JAVQJS010099279.1:0-13270 GCA_036024795.1 Galaxias rostratus
GTGAATTATTTTTTTTCAAACATTATCTGCTGTAATTTTGTTTTCACTTTAGTGTATTTAAACTTTTATTTTTAAACGTGTGTTTGTTGGATTGTATTATTTATATCTCGTTAATCCAATTTTATGTTGTGACGAAATTATAATATTCCTACTCCCCAAATCAACGTACAATCCATGTCCCTTTTAATCTATTTTATTGCATGGAAACGCATGTCAGAATTGAAAGCCCTTACACTGGCACTATTTTTATTCTTTAATTTATCAAGACAAACGGGCGTTTTCTATATTAAAACCACAATAGATCCAGATGGAACATAATTTTGCAAACGACGCCCTACATAGGTAAATGTTGGGGGCGGTCCGTCCCAAAAAATTATACGCACTCTTTGTCCACAGGTAAGCGTCGCACATGCCGAAAAGAAGGAAGGCAATCGTAAGGTGGATGGGGAAGTTTTCCAAAATATTCTGCTTTAAACAATTTCCCTAAAATGATCTGAGAGAAGCCGAGACTCGTCATGGTACACTTCGGTAAGTTTCTAGTCAATCTGTTTATTATGTAGTATTGCGAATGTCACCCAACGACAGATAAGCGAAAATGAACTTTTCTGGGTGTGGTCTGGACATCGTCGTACTGCTTCATGTGAACGACATTTCCACGTGATGCAGTTTCATTATTTAGTAACAGATAGTCAGCAATATCACAATGGCGTTTACTTTAAATACAACTTAGTTAAGTGAATATTTGTTATTATCACAATTTTTTTATCCTAAATGTTAGCGTAGTGCAGTGGCAAATATTTATGTGTATCAGGATTATACAACATTGTGTCGGTCCTAATACACAAGTAAATGTTATTTAACTGAGTGGATTACGTCTCTTAATTTAGATATAAATAGGACAATAAGAGGACATCATTTTGAATGCAGAGACACGTCCGAATGTGTAACAATGTTTTGTAAAATATGTCATTAGTTAAGGCCCTTGCAAGAAATGTGATTTTACCCTGCCTCATTAAAAAGTAGCATTTCAGGATTGTAGGCTGGACTTATACTTTCCCCTTTTGTCCAAGTGGGATTTTAATTGGTCTCTGTAAATTACTTTAATTCGTGCATATAGAACTAATGAGTACATCTAATTTGCCACATGGCACATGCTTTGCTTACCGTGACTGACATTTGGGGGTTGAAATTTTCTTAGTTGATAACTGACGTTGTGATATAGTGCTACAAAGTAGCAGTCATCTTTCTTGGACAAACGTGATGACAGTGCACACTCAACCACTTTGTTTTGAGGTCCCAGAGTTAATGTCTCATCCCTTCCCCCCTGCTGGTGTGAGAATTCAGCACAGCAAGGTTTGCTCACAGAACCTGAATTTCTTCTTTATTAACAAAACTCTGTGTTAGCCCCACCCGGTGCTTGTAGGCTGCCTATACACCTATCCCTTGCTTTATTTCAGTTTGGTTGATCAACTGTTATGTTTTTTTAACTGTATTAACTAATACACATTTAACAGCTATTTAATTACATCCTTGAAAAATACTGTATAATTGAGTTTCAGCAATCTAAGTTATTCTTCACATTTGAGCTAAAGTAAAACCAACTTGTTTTCAACGTGTGCATGCTACAACCATAGATTGAAACTCTTGGAAGCAGTCACCTGGAACTAAATGATCACTTTTTATTGATAACTTCAATCCAACTTTACAATATAGACTAGATGGGCTCTATAACTCTTTGACACAAAATTCTGTTTGATGACACAAAACCTCAATTTAAATTACATTACCCTCCCTGCGACTCTAGGAGTGTGCTGCGCCAATCTCAAGGACAACAAGGCCCTGATGAAGATGGGCCTGGGGCTAGTACTGGTGGGTCATGTCAACTTCCTGCTAGGGGCGCTGGTGCATGGTGCAGTGCTCAGGCACATCAGCTTGCACTTCCAAGCTCGAGCCACGGTGTACGCCATCTCCAACGTTTTTGCCCTTGTGGCAGGTCTAGTGGTGAGTGACACCATCTACTGTCAATGTGATAGGATGTCTCTTTGTTAAGCGTGCGTATATGCAAAGATAATGCACAGTGCATCCGGAAAGTATTCACCACGCTTCCCTTTTTCCATATTTTGTGATGTAATAATCTTATTCCAAAATGTATCAAATTATTTTAACCTAAGAATTCTACAGACAATACATCATAATGAGAACATAAAAAAGTTATTTTTTGGTGTGCAAATTTATAGAAAAATTAGTAACTAAGAAATCAGATTTACATAAGTATTCAAAGCCTTGGCCAAGAAGTAAAAATTTTAGTTCAGTTGCATCCTGTTTCACTGTCGATCCCTGAGAAACAGTTTTACAGTTTCTACACATGGGGTCCACCTGTGGTAAATTAAATTGATTGGACATGATTTGTAAAGGCAAAACCCTGTCTGTATAAGGTGCCGCAGCTGACAGTGGGTGTCAGAACACAAACCAAGCATGAAATCAAAGGAATTGCCTGTAGACCTTCAAGACAGGATTTTCTCGAGGCACAAATCTGGGTAAGGGTACTGAAGAATTTCTGCTGCTTCAAAGGCCCCAATAAGCACAGTGGCCTCCATCATCTGTAATGGGAGAAGTTTGGAACCACCAGGACTCTTCCTAGACCTGGCTGGCCGTCTGAACTGAGCGATCAGGGGAGAAGGACCTTGGTCAGGGAGGTGAGCAAAAACCCAATGGTCACTCTGTCAGAGCTCCAGTGTTTCTCTGTGGAGAAACGAGAACTTTCCAGAAGTACAACCATTTCTGCATTAGTCCACCAATCAGGCCTGTATGTTAGAGTGGCAGACGCAAGCCAGTGGCAGCAGGCTCAGCAGGGTATTCCAGCCGTCCCTATCCCCAGCAACGTTTTCTACATCCTCCTGGAGGATTCCAAAGCGTTCCCAGGCCAGATGAGATATATAATCTCATCAGCGTGTTCTGGGTCTACCCCGGGGTCTCCTACCAGTACGGCGTGCCTGGAAAACTTCCAAAGGAAGGTGCCCAGAAAGCATCTTAATCAGATGCCCGGACCACCTTATCTGGCTCCTTTCGATGCAAAGGAGCAGCGACTCTACTCTGAGCTCCCTCCGGATGGCCAAGCTTTACCCTATCCCTAAGGCTAAGCCCAGCCACCCTATGGAAGAAACACATTTCAGCCGCATGTACTTGCGATTTTATTCTTTCGTTCACTACCCAAATCTCATGATCATAGGTGAGGGTTGGAACGTAGACCGACTGGTAAATAGCGAGTTTCGCCTTTCGGCTCAGCTCTTTCTTCACCACGAGGGTCCGGTACAACACCCTCAATACTGCTCATGCTGCACCAATCTTCCAATCTCACACTCTATTTTGCCCTCACTTATGAACAAGAACCCGAGATACTTGAACTCCCTCGCTTGGACACACTCCTCCCCCCTGCTATGCCTTGAGATTCTGTCCATGAAAATCACAAACAGAATTGGTGACATGGGGCAGCCCTGAGTTCAACAACCACTGAAAAGTATTTGACTTAGTGCCGAGTATACGGACACAACTCTCACTCCGGTTATACAGGGACTGGATGGCTCATATCAAAGGCCCCGATTGCCCATACTCCTGCAGAACCCTCCACAAGTCTCCCCGGGGAACACGAGCGTAGGCTTTCTCCAAGTCCACAAAACACATGTTGACTGGATGAGCAAACTCCCGTGCCCTCCTAAGCAGCCCCGCCAGTGTAAAGAGTTGGTCCACTGTTCCACAACCAGGATGGAATCCACATTGCTCCTCCTAAATTTGAGGTTTGACAATCGGTCGGAGTCTTCTTTCCAATATCCTGTCATAAGCTTTCCCAGGTGGGCTGAGCAGTGCGATATCCCGGTAATTGGAGCACACCCTCCAGTCCCCTTTTTTAAAAATGGGAACCACCACCCCGGTCTGCCATTCCAATAGTACTGTCCCCGACCTCCATGCGACATTTAAAAGGCATGTCAGCCAAGACAGCCCAACAATGTCCACAGCCTTCAGCTCCTTTGGGCGAATCTCATCCACTCCTGGCGCCTTGCCACTGAGGAGCTTCCCAATTACCTCAGCGACCTCTTCCAGGAAAATTGCAGAATCCCCCTGGATCTTCAAACTCTGCCTCCTCAACAGAGGACATGTTGGAGGGGTAAAGAAGTTCCTCAACGTGCTCTTTCCCCGCCAGACGACATCTCCATTCCGGGTCAGCAGTTCTCCTCCCATGCTCAAAAGAGCCTGAGACAATCGATGCTTTCCCTTCCTGAGACACCTAACGGTTTGCCAGAACGTCCTTGAGGCCAAACGAAAGTCATTTTCCATAGTCTCCCTGAACTCCTCCCACACCCGGGTTTTTCCGTCTTTAACAACTGAAGCTGCCGCCAGGTACGCTTCTGCTGCTTCAGGAGACCCCTGGATCAACCAAGGCCGAAAGGCCTCCTTTTTCAGTTTGACGGCTTCCTTCCTTTGAGGGGTTCTTCGGTTGCCGACACAACAAGCACCGACGGCCTTCTGAGCATAACTCCTAGCAGCCGCTTCCACAATGGAGGCTCTGAACACGGTCCACTTGGAATCTATGTCCCCAGCCTCCCCCAGGATGCATGAAAAGCTCTTTGGAGGTGGGAGTTGAAAACCTTCCAGACAGTGTCCTTCAGCAAGCATTCCTAATTTACCCTCACTACACGTTTGGGTTTACAAGGTCTGTCCGGCAAACTCCCTCACCATCTGATCCAACTCACCACCAGGTGGTGATCAATTAACAGTTCTGCTCCTCTCTTAACCCGAGTGTCCAAGACATACGACCGCAGGTCTGATGAAACGACCACAAAGTCGATCATTGATCTGCAACCTTGGGTGCTCTGGTACCTGGTACACTTATGAACATCCCTATCCTCGAACATGGTGTTCGTTATGACAATCCATGTCTAGCACAAAAGTCCAGCAACAACGCACCACTCTGGTTCAAATCGGGCAGGCCATTCTTCCCAATCACCCCTCTCTAGGTTTCTCCATCGTCACCCACGTGGGCGTTGAAGTCTCCCAGCAGAACTATAGAATTACTAGATGGAACCCTTTCCAAGATCCCACCCAGAGACTCCAAGAAGGCCAGATACTCCGAACTGCCATTACATGCATAAGCAAACAACAGTCAGAGCCTTCCCACCAGCAGCTCGCAGTCTCAAAGAGGCGACCCTCTAATTCACCGGGGAAAACTCCAATACAGCAGCTCCCAGCCAGGGACGCATAAGAATCTCCACACCTGCCCAGCGCCGGAAAAGAAAAGAGTCCAGGACTTGGGTTCCAAAACCAGAGGAATGCGTTGAGGCAAGCCCAACTATGTCCAGTTGGTACTTCTCCACCTCTCGCACTAACCCCAGTTCCTTTCTCACCAGAGAGGTAACATTCCACGTCCCTAGGATCAGTCTACTTTGCCAGGGGTCAGCACGACCAGGTCCCTGCCTATGCCTGCCACCCGATTGGCATTGCACCCGACCCCAATGTCTATCCCTGCAAGTGGTGGGCCCACAAGGTGATCCCCCCCCCCAAAAAAATGTATGTTTTTGTTATGGCATATTGTCTGTAGAATGTTGAGGGGAAAAAAGGAATTTAATAAATTTTAGAACACGACTGTGATATAACAAAATGTGGAAAAAGTGACTTGCGCTGTGAATACTTTCCGGATGCACTGCACTTTTATTGTGTGGGGTCTCAAACAATTTGTTGATGACCGGCGAGTGACAGATTAATCCATTTTCAAATATTCAAATTGATAGAAGTTTGAAATAATGCTTTTTTAATTGTTCTTTTAGTGTAGTTAATACAGTTGTATTTTCTCTTGCGTGATAACAGGGTAATAAATGATTATGTGATGCATTATGGTGGTGACATCAGTGAGCTGTTCAGGGTGTGATCAAATGTATGAAAGAGGCAGGTCAAGTCTTTGAGCTGGTCGGGCCTGCTTGACATTTTGGACAAACATACATTAGAGATTCACCATCCTGTGACCTTGTGTGTATACCATGTTCAAGCCTAAACATTGCTTCCTGTGTGCTTTTCCTTTCAACTTTAGGGTATCATCAGTGGAATTGCAGCCATTGTACTATCCAAAAACCAGAAAAAAAGAATTCTGGTAAATATTGCCTTCATTGTTTCCCTCTGTCACCCATGGCCATGATGGTAAACGGTTAAATTCTGATTACCTGCTGTAACATGCCTAATGGCTAATTACAAAATTCTTTCTCCCTGCTGTCTTTGAACAGATGTGGGTTCTGTTGGTTATCAGCTTTGTCGGCGGTCTTTTGGCATCAGCGTCCACTGTGGGCTTGTCACTGTCCCTGGTGGGGGCCTTCATTCATAAAGGGCGAGGTTTGCTAACACACTGCAAGTTCCCGGATGCAATTGGGTATGCCAGCATCACCAATGAATGCCCATTTGACCCAACACGCATTTACGTAAGTCACGTTATTGCAGTTTAAAATATTAAATAACACAAATATATTATTATGACTAGCTTATAGAACTAATTTAAGTTGGCAGTGGCCCTGAGACAACGTGCACACTAAAAGTATTTCTTAAGGAATGCCTACATATTTCCTCCCCAGGAAACCACTATCATTTTGTGGGTGCCACTTGCCGTGATGTGTGTGGTGGAAGCTGTATTCTCATTTCACTGTTTTGCCACTTGCACCTCTTTCCTCCGCCTTTGTCGATGTAGAAGGAAAAAGATTGTCAATAATAGAAAGGTAGGTGGTATTTTCTTCAAGTTGGCTTGATTCAAATTGACAGATTAATGAAACTGAAAACTAATTGGGTACATTCCCCCCAAATGTTTTTCTGTACCATGGTCATATTTTGCACTTTGGTATGTTTTGCTAGGTACGCATTCAGATGCCAAATGAGATGTCTCTACCTCATCCACCACAGCGAGAAGTAGAATCTGAGAGTGAGCAAGAAGCTGAGCCAGCAGAGCAACGTGAACTGCTAAACGTTGACTCTCCAGCGGAAGAAAGTGACTGGGTCTGAACCTGATCAAACATACAGATAGGTTTCAAAATGTTTCTATTGAATGGCTGTCTCTTCTGAGAGAGCGGTGCCTTTTTTAAATGTCGTATTTCAAAATGTGCTGGACTTAAATGTAATTTAAGTTATTATTAATTCTGTTGATGTTTTCTTGTGTTTGTTACAAAATTCCCTATAAAGAAGATGTGTGCAGAGGATCATTTTTATTGCAACATTAAATGCTGCCTGTATTTAGATTTTCATTTGCCTTTAAATTACCAAAGGAGCACTTGTATTTTACCTTTTCATTGAATTTGATCAGTTATGTGATAAGCAATCCATGATAGTTTTTATATCATTGTTAGATTTTCTAAAACTATAGTATATGGATTTAATGTTTGCAGATTGTAACTAAATATAATATTGCTGTGTTTGACTACGTTCTTTGGCATCTTCATGACTTGTTTGACAAAAATGCAACAACATAGAGGAGAAAGTACCTCACCTGTTCCAAACTGATTAATGCTGATAAATTGTAATTACCCACAAGAGAAGATACATGCTTTAGAATCTTCTGAATCAAAAAGCTACTGAAAATGTACAAAGTAAGTAATGCATAATTAAAACTTGTAAATTCACATATATGCTGTGCTCTAGGAAATTGCATTATTTCTGTTATCATAATCTTGAAAATAATGGCTGTAATATAGGCACAGGGCCAAAGAAAGGCATAATTCACCAGAGCGTGTTGTCCTAAAGTATTTTTCCTTTTACATGAATTACTAAGGAAGGCTAAGTGTCAGAGTCCTCGCGACATGTAGGTACAGTCAGCATCAAAAAATGTAATGTAAACACATTAACACACACAGGCCTGCACCAAACAAAACTTACTGAATGATAGCCAATTTGCCTATGGCAGAAATGTGTGTTAACTAGGTTTACAGTCATGTGCCAATCAAATACATTCATGACAGTATTATATGTAAAAGCTTATTACCTGAACTTGAATAATGGTACCACACATTTGATTTCCTTGCTGCTATTTCAGTCATTGTTCATATACACCACAAAGCGGTGCTAGAGAAAAGAATTGTGAGGGGCTAGGGCTGTCCACATAACCCTCAGAGGATTACACTCAACCCTCTGTCACCCGCAGCACTTTATATATAAGTAGATTTTATTTTTAACCGCAATGGCAGAATAATTCTGTCTCATTTACATGCAAACAATCTTGCTTGGCATCCTAGTTCCCTGAACATGACATATTCAAGCTAAATTCCCTGCATTTTCCTTTAGGTAGCACCAATGCAAACCTACTGTACATAGTTTGAAATATGAAATATGTTTTAGATCACATCAAAACCCAATTACTAAACTGTCCCTTTGAGCTCACTCTTGGCTCTGTTGTCATTCTTACTATCAATGTTTTCCCAGTGTAGGGTTTGGTTACTTTGATGTGAGTGAGTGAAATGTCCAGTAAATCGATAATCAGCATGAGGAACAATAGCAAACAAATTCCAGAATTATGTTTTTGGGGGTATATTCCCGACTTTGCTTGGTCATAGAGGAAATTCACAAAAAAATAATTCTGAATTATGAAGAATTCTGGTCAGATTATTTCCAAAACTCTACCAATTGTCCACAAGCTTTTCTGTTCATGTTTGTCACAGTCTTTCCCATTTGCATTCTCAACAAGGCTGCTCCTGGTACTGCTTCTCTGTGGCAGTGAAGAAGTCTTCCAGAACACTCCTTAGGTACTCAAAGGTGGGCCTGTTCTCTGGAGCCTCCTTCCAGCATAGGCCCATGATGTTGTACAGTCCCTCAGGGCAGTTTTCCGGCCGAGGCATTCTGTAGCCAAGCTCTAACTTCTGGATCACTTCCGGATTACTCATACCTTATGATACGAATGCCATTTAAATATAAATGTTACTGTATGTTCCACTTCGAGTATAATGAAAACCCTGCACCACAAACTTCCAACTGACCTGTTAAAGGCGTAGGTGGATATAATTTATAAATAGATGTTTGTGTGTTGAAGTATGAGTAAGTATTACCTGGGTATGGTATGCGCCCATATGTCACTATCTCGGTCAGGAGGATTCCAAATGACCACACATCAGACTTTATAGAAAATGTCCCATAGTTGATTGCCTCTGGTGCTGTCCACTTAATGGGGAACTTTGCACCTGATAGGACAGGATGAACACACCATAGTTACATTAAACCCATGCCATAAGTGAGATAATAAAAATGGAAAGGAAATACCAACACACTGAGGCCACAATCATGTTCAACAATTCTTAACATGAACCTTTTACCAATTAAATGTGTCTGTAACAAGACAGAACCATTATTAACAATTATGCTGGTTGACTACTGACATAGACCTGTGATAGGCCGGCGACCTGTCCAGGGTGTACCCCGCCTCACGCCCTATGTCTGCTGAGATAGGCTCAAGCCCCCCCCCCCCCCCCACAACCGTCATAGGTTAAGCGGTATAGCTAATGGATGGATAATTGACATTCCATTTCACAGTACCTTCTCTAGCGGTGTATTCATTGTCCTCTATTAGTCGTGCCAGTCCAAAGTCCGCAATTTTACAGATGAGTTCGTGAGAGACCAAGATGTTGGCAGCTCGAAGGTCTCGATGAATGTAATTCTTCTGTTCAATGAAAGCCATTCCATCTGCCACCTGTAGAGGACAGTGCGTTATAAGTCTTTATATCATGCACATAGCTAAAAGGCAACTGTAGTGTGAATGTTTGCGTGTGTGCTAGTGGGTGTGTATGCAGTTTGTCTGCCCTTTGTGTTCTCGTGTGTGTTTCTGCATGTGTGTTGGCACTGTGTGTTGACGGATAAAGGAGAATTCCTTAAACAGGGAGGCTCCCACTTCCTCAGGTCAGAGTGTTTCTCCTCACCTCTTCTACACCCTGACTGTTTACAAAGGCAGTTTTTTTTCTGTACAGAAAGTTAACTGTTTGAATTATGTACATGTGTGTGTGTGTGTGTGTGTGTGTGTGTTTTGTGGGAGTCTCAATATACATTTCTGGCCTAAGAATCTTTCTTGTAGGTGTTATGAGGGCCTAGGCCCCTGACAGAAAACTGAGATGTGCGTCTGTGTGCTCTCTAGTCTGTAGTATGAACGTAGCTTTACAAAATGTGATCTAACTGTTTCTTAATGTGTTTCTGAGTATTTGAATTTAGAGCACTACTTTCTATTTAAATATCTCTGTTATGTGTGCATTGCCCAACAGTCTTGCCTTTAAATGCATTACTTTTCAAATGTTGTATGCTCTTGGTTGGAATAAACATAAATCTTAGCATGGCTACTTTAAGATTACTTGTGTAGGTGTACATCCAAGCTTCCACAAACACAAATATATTGATATCATGAAATTAAACCTGACTGTACATCACTTCTTATAGCATAGATATATATGTAGCAGATCCAAATGTAGAAATTAGACAGAACTTAAAGATAACTAGAAAATATAGGATATTAACATAGAGGTTGACATGCTGACTAAAGAAAAAATGACTTGCCTGTGAGGCCATATCGATCAGGGTGTTGATAGATAAATTGGATCCCTCTGTGGTTTTCAAATAATCCACCAAACTCCCTAAAATAAGTTAATCATATATATATATATATATATATATATATATCACAAAAGAACATTTTCATATTACTTTCAAATAAACAACCACAAATAAATACTTAGGTATTATATGGTATACAATGTATGGTAAAAAAAAACTATTGGAGGACAAAAAACAAGAATTGTGAACAAATTCCTCTTCTTTGGCGTAAAAATACATCAAGGTACCTTTCTGACATAAATAGCAATGTTCAACCTAAATCGGTGCAAAGATTAGGGAACATAACAGTGTGAGGAACTGTGAGGAAACACTCATGCATCAATCAAGGTGATGCATGGCCTCTGATGAAAAGCCAAGGGGTCTCAAGCCCTTTGTTTTGACGTTGATTACGACAGAACAATACACAGTGACCCCAGCTAGCCAAGTCAAACCAAAGGAAATGCCTCAAGGAAAAAAATGGCTATCAGGAAAGGAGAATTTTTACCCCTCTGAAACCGCACGGAATAACATTTAAGTCAAAGAAGCAAAAGAGAGGCCTAAGCCAAGGTTGCAGGTGGATAGAAGATTACCACGCCTGTTATTTTCCAAGCCCATTGTTGGTGAAGATAATAGGAGGGACAAATTGAGATTATGGAGACCCCTGACCATCCTTTGTGCTGACACAGAAGCAACAGAAGCAACAATTGTGTCTGTAAACTCGTGGACACCAAACAAAGGGACTTTAGTGTGACAGGTCTCTCCTAAAGAACAACACAATGACTTTCCTTTCAATGGCAAATGGCTCTTCAATACTGAAGCAGTTGTTGCATCAGCGACGTCATCTGTAATGTAGGACTATTTTTCATTGTGCTCCTTGGTTGAAAGGGATATGTACTGTATACATTCTGCACAGTGCAAAACATTTTTTTCAAAGTCCTTTATAAGATAAGAATGTAGACGTTTGTGTCCCTATGTTGTCAAGAAAGAACAGCCAAATTGGTTAGGGTCTGAAAGGTTCGCCGTTGTTGTGGTTGTCATGAAGGGGAATAGGGTGTGTCTTTGTTTTGAAATGTTTCTATGAGTGATTCTTCTCTGATGTATGCATGTGCAAAAGATTGTGAGAGTATTTTATTGTATTCAATGTTGAGAAAACTTGCATGTACCACTTGGGGTAGACAGGGCCTCACTAAAGACTTACAGGGTGAATCACCCTCTTCTTTTTTCTGGAAAGGCCAGAGGAGAGGCTTCCTTTAGTGAATCAACATTTGAGACCTGTCTAGGCACAACATGAAAGTTCAGTGTGGCTATGGAAAAATAGTTTATGGACCAAAACCAAGTGCATTGACGTCTCAAAGAGAAGCTCAAAAATATTATCTCTATGGCGTGACATGTTTGGACAAGTAATAGTATTGTTTAAAGGTTCTGTGTTTTCGACATTTCCAGGCTTCCGTTTCAAAATTAAACCTTTTGTTATCACAAGTCCCATCTTTTATAGCAGCTCAAAATGTCGGATGTCTGAAAGCACATTATGCTACTCTGACTGAGAACAGTTTCTCCTACTCATCATCCAGGTGTTTTTGTGAAACTACCTTGATGACTGCTGTTCATTCAAATAGGTGGGGTTCAGACATAGTCAGAGATTGTGACTAAGATTGATATTTGCAAATGGTAATATAAGATAAGGCACCATATGAAGGTGGACCAATTTCCCAGTGCTTTGTTTTATAAAGGTCACCTCAAAGGCATAGTGTCCTCAACTAGTTTCACTCACCATTCTCCATATATTCAGTGACAATGTAGATAGGCTCCTGGGTCACCACAGCAAAGAGGCGAACCAGGCGAGGATGCTGCAGAGTCTTCATCATGTTGGCTTCGGTGAGGAACGCTTCCACAGTCATGGTACCCATCTTCAGATTCTTAATAGCCACCTTCCTATCATTGTTGTACACACCTAAATATATTAACATTAAGAGTATTATACATCTGCCGTAAAGCAAAAAAAAGTATATTTTTCCTATATTGTTAAATTACATGACACTGCATTTCTAAAACGTGTACTAAGAATGATTAAGACCTTTGCCAAACTAACATTATAGATTAAATTACTCAGATATTATTAAGACAACATTTACAACCGTGGTCCTTTCATATATATGATATATCATGCCAAGCAACAATCACTTAAGCGGTATTGAAGTCCAGGTACTTCAGCTATGAAAGTGATAGAAATATTTGACAGAAAAAAACCTGACAGGAGGAAGTTGCAGGTAGAAAATAGTCAGTGAACTTAAGACAAGTTCAATGAACAGCTATATTTAGCCTTTTTACAAAAGTGTTAGGAACGTAATATAAGATGATCAATTGAAATGGGCAAAGAGTAAAACACACCTTTAATTTAAAAAGGTGTGTTTAGAGCTCAGATTACATCAGTAAATATTCTCTCATAGTGAAAGCCTTGTACCCTTCTGGTTTCTGTCTGATTCTTCAATCGTAATGGTATCTTAGGATACCTACTGTAGCCTACTGAAGACAAAACATCCCAACAGATCTAAAGCTGCTCTTAGTATCATCCATCCATCCATCCATTGTCAGAACCGCTTATCCTATGCAGGGTCGCGGGGGGGCTGGAGCCTATCCCAGCTGACTTAGGGCGAGAGGCGGGGTACACCCTGGACAGATCGCC
>JAVQJS010099286.1:0-26654 GCA_036024795.1 Galaxias rostratus
CACAAAGAGTGAAAAGCCACAGACAGAGTGAAAAGCTTGTTGTAAATGTGTTTGGTTTGTCCTCCATTATCATCTCTGGAAACCCCTGTCATAAATCATTCCATTTGTGTAAGCATTTGTCTGTGATTTTTTTATACAAGCTCAACAGGAAGCTGGCATGTGCTCTGCCACCGCTTTTCATAAAAGACTGGTGAATGAGGTACAACTGAATAAGGGATGGCCTGGCCCTTGGCGAGGAGGACACCAACAGACACAGGAGACAGACAGCATAGGAGTGCTTGTTTTACATTTGGCCTCCCTTTCTGCTCCCTGCCTTTCTCTTCTTCTTTTAAATTAGGGTTGTACCACTTTCCGGTTGAGCCATATGAAATTACAGGCGGTGTGAATTTCCAGACCGGTAACCGTGGTAAAATGCAAAAACGTTTGCCTCAGTTGACTAAAGCTTGATTTAAACTTCTGCAGTGCGTTTCTGCGAACATTAATTTCCGTGTGCTGAACAGGCAAGTTTAATGATTATAACAATACCATTTCCATACAAATTGGTCGCCAATTAATCACACAAAAGAAACGACAGAATGGACCGACAGCTATCAAACACAGCACTCTGTGTGAGGTATACCACAACCACCAATTTGCACCAAACTTGCTCACATATTAGACAGGCCTGCATAGGACAGGACACAGAGCGAGTCCAGGTGAATTGGCAGTAACTGGTCAGGGCACTGGTAGAAGAATTTATTGTTGTTTTTGTATTGCGGCAGGAGACCCACACAAGCGCAGGGAGAACATGCCAACTCCACACAGAAAGGCCATTGGATCTAGGAAGGTTTAAAACCAGGACCTACTTTTTGTGAAGCACCAGTGCTAACCACAGAGCCACTGTGCTACCTAGGTGTTTTGCCCTCAAAGGTATGCCACTGTGTTGCAAAGCCATGCTCCCCAAAATGCTTTGGGTTTGCTGTGGGAATGACGAGTTGCCTATTTGAAGAGGAATTTAGAGTCCGGGCAGGACGGTAAGTTGGAGCAGTTCAGTGAGGAAGGGAGGGGCCAAACTGTGCAAAGCTTTGTAGGTGAAGATTTGTAGGTGACTGGAAGCCAATGAAGGCGAAGAGTATGGGGGTTATGTGCTCAGAACATTTGATAGAGGTGAGATGATCAACAGCAGTTTTGAACCTGTTGGAGGTTATGAAGGCAGGCTGTGCAGATGCCGAAAAAAATTTAATTGCAGTAGTCAAAACGGGAGAAGAAGAAAGAGTGAATGAGTTTGGAAGTTGCATTCTGGGAAAAGGATGGTCGGTTTTCAACAATGTTTCTAAGATGGAAGAACATGGAAGAAGGATAAATTTACCATGTTATTGATGTGCAAGTTAAACAAATGAGTGGAATACATAATTATGCCAAGTTTTGGTGTTTTTTGGTGCCAATTAATGGAGCAGAGTTTCATTTCTGTTCAGTTTGAGATAATTTTCCTGCATCTGGTGGTTGATTACAGATAAGCAGTGTTCAATACAGGCAAGTGGAAGGTTGTTGAGTGAAGTTGGTCAGATGTAAATTTGTGTCATCACCATCGCAGAATGCAGACACACAATCTCTCCCACTCCTTTTCTTGCTCGCTTCGTTCTAATTTACTCCCCCTCCCTCTCTTTTTCCATTTCTGTCTCTGTCCTTCCTCCTCACACACACAAGTATGCAAGCCTTGTTGAGAGTGTCTGTGGTGTGAGGACCCGGGCCACAAAGTGTGACAGAGTTGAACGGCTCCTGAGGGGGACAGGCAGGCAGCTATTGATCCTGTAGAGAGAAGCCAGTGGGCTGTGTTATTAGGACCCTCTCTTCGTGTCTTTACATTTGCTGCATGTTCAATTGCCTGTCTTTTTCTGCTGCATTACCCTCTCTGAAGGAGAATCAGAGTAAGGGGACCAGTGGAAGGTAAAGGGGGTGGAAAGTTCTCTTGAGTTGTTTCCTAACCAGACTGGACTGGACTTAGGGTCCTGTGGGCTAGAGTAGCTATTGATAGTATTCCTGATTTTATTAGGCAGTTCTTCAAAACTTTATTTTAAGAATTAAATGTTTTTGACGAGACATAAAAATCAGCTGTGCTTGGAGTTAAAGGATGGCTCGTCCGTGCACCCAGGTTCCAACTGTCAACTGGCTTTAGGACAGTTATGGGTCTTTGGGTGTTTTAGTGCTGTGTATGGCATCGCCTTTCCTCCCCATTAACCTGTCAATGAGATTTCACCTGAGAGGATGGGACTCCCTGTGGCGGAGACCCCCTCCTGGTACCTCGTCCTCACCCGCACTCTCTCTTGGATTCTCATTGGTAATTTGGTGTGTGGTGCAGGCTACGGGTCAGACCGTAAAGGAACCGGTGCGGTGCGTCTTTCTCTGCATCACTTCTCCTCCCTACACGGTCGAGTGACCCTGTCAGGCCTCGCTCCCAAGTTGTACCACCTATCGTCCTGACTCAGGCTGCACACTCACTTTATACAAGCAAACAGTTTACACAAGTGGACGGAATCACCAAGACTAATGTAATATAATATTATCATACAATAATAAAGTTTGAATAGGAGAGTACATTAAAAAATGACACAAGCATTGGTTACAAAAGCATTGCAGACACAGCATTTCAAAAAACATGTCAACAAAGTTGCCCAATTCTTTAACCTAGAATAAAGAGTAAAGCAGAAATAATATTAAATAAAATTTTTGCTAAGAGTATCTTCAATAAACCACTCCCATAAATAAAAATAAAATAAAATATAAAACGTTTAGATTTATGCAAGATTCTTATGTAAAATGATTAAGCCCACCCCAGTACACACGCCATAGGGTTTGGGATAGGGTTGAATCCCAAACATTCATGATCCGAGCTCTTGGCCTGGATGCTCACTCAGCTAAAGGAACAGGACCCAGCCTCCCTGAGGGCCTGAGCAACATTTGGATGTACCTGCTGAATTATGAATTCTATGTAGACCATGCATTATGCAGCATCTCTGGGGCAGGGTGGGAGACAGTCCCTCTGGAGTAGTAATGATAGGCCAGTAAGACAATTAGTACATTTTATAAGCATTCCAGTGCACAGTTTCTAAATATGTTTATCACAATTATTGGAGGCATGTTCTGTGTGATCATTCATCTTTTTCTCCAAATCAACCCTTGATAAATGTTCATGACCTTATCCGATCCAGTTTCCAAACACATTTACAGTAACCTTTTATTAATAGAATTTTTTTTCAAAACCCTATTTTTTAGACTTTCTTTTGACTGTAAAGGTTTTCAAGCATTAAAAGTAATGTACAGGCATTAAGGAGGCCTTTGTTTCTTTATTTTTAAGCATGTGGATTGTGTTCCTGGGAGAAGGCATTGTAGGGAATTGTACATTTAGTTCTTCTTTAGGCAAATTTGTCAATGCTAAGTGGTTTCAAGCTTGTTATGATAGTTGAGGTGGGTATTTCAAGGCCATTTCTATAGCAACTGCTTAGTTTCTGAAAGTCTATAACCTTTTTTTCAGTAAGAGAGTTTGGCGTGTTTATCTCGTGTTTATACCCAACGAGAAGGTTCCCAAGGCTCAGCTGCTATTGAAAAAGGTGTAACATGAATCAAAAAGAACGTTTTGAAATTCTTAATTAATGTAAACGTTTTAAACCTAGGTAAGCTATATGGATGTGAACCTGTGTGCATTTGCACAAATAACAGGGGCAAATTAGAGATCAAGTATATGAGGTGTCTAGGAGTGTAACCTATGTATCAGCTCAATCACAGCTCAAGACAACCTCTAAAACTACAATTAAATGTTGGTTACGAGAACCTTGTTGTCCAGTACGGTCTGAAGAACGTTTTAGTGTTTTACTCAAGTAAACGGCTTTCCCAAAACGGATGTGAAAGTGACCCTTTAATTAAATCCTGCATGCCTTTTTTTTTTTTACAGAGCAGGGATCCATGTTACCAGTGGCAGATGAAATTTTCCATGTGGGGTTGTGCCATATTCAGCCAGCTTCACCAAAATAATTTAACATTGACTGCAGGATACCAGCATTCCCTGAGTATTTAGTATTTATTAAATACCAATATAAAAATTTCTGTATTCTTACACAACGAATTCTAATGCTATAGGCAACTATATACAAAACAAATGGGACAGGGAACATCTTATTAGTAAAGGAATTTGACCATTCAATTCTTCAGAATGGCAAACCTCACAATTAATTATTAACATCGGGGTTGTTATTGTATTTTCTTTCTCTATGATGATCACACCAGAGCATTCATGTGATCTTGTGGCATGGTGTTTCTCAGGAGGGTCTCGATCCTCTTCAAAGAAGGCAAGAACCTCTCTGACTGCTGTTGACATTGGTGCGGTGATGGGGATTTTGAGTAGAATGACTTCCCTGCAGAATTGAACACAGTCAGTCATCTTTAATAAATGGATCTGTTCTTATCCACCTCTACATTGTGTTTCCTCACCCCAATGCTGTGTTCGTTTAATTGCTTTAGCAATGTTAACACTGCACAGCATGGCTAGCTGCTTGTATTCACCATATCATGTGTGCCTCCGAACACTCATGTTTATAAATGTTTACTGCTTTACCTAGAGACCCGAAGACATTATTGACAAGAGAGGGGGGTGAGCAGTTTATGATGATGTTATCCTAAATTGTTTTTGTTTTTTGTTCAAAAAGTACACGTTATGGTGCATTTGAAACATATGTGCTTAAACTGCGTAATTATTGTTTTACTTTTTTAAATTTGGATAAACAATTATAAAACACTTCCACCAGGGAGAGAAAGGGAGGGCCCTTGCACCCTCTATTGGCCAGTCGCGACTCTATATCACCGGTCATACATGCAATGCATCTGGAAAGTGTTCACAGGGCTTCACTTTTCCCACAAATCATGTTATGGCTTTATTCCCAAATGTTTTAAATATATTTTCCCTCTAAATTCTACACACAATACCATTACAATAACATGATTTTTTTTAGAGGGACTGTTGCAAATAAATAACTTAGAAAGTACATGTATGTAAATATACACAGCCTTTGCTCAATACTATGATGCATCTTGGTATTTCTGTAAGTGTGAGTATTTTTTAATGTTGCGCTACAAGCTTGGCACATCTATCTTTGGGTGCAGTACCTCTCAAAGTCCATCAGGTTGGATGTGGAGCGTCGGTACACAGCCATTTTCAGATCCCTCCAGAGATGTTCAATCGAATTCAAGTCCAGCCATTGACTGGGCCACTCAAGGACTTTCACAGAATTATGTCGAAGACTCTATTCTGAGATATCTTTGCTGTGTGCTTAGGGGTGTTGTCCTGCTGAAACATAAACCGTTGCCCCATTCTGAGGTCGAGAGCGCTCTGGAGCAGGTTTTTATCCAGGATGTCTCTTTCCATCGCTGCATTCTAATCTCCCAGTTTTTGCAGCTGAAAAGCACCCCCACAGCATGATACTACTACCCCCATGGTTCGCTGTAGGGATGGTATTAGCCTGGTGATGAGCGGGGCCTGGTTTCCTCCAAACATTACCCCTGGCATTTATGCCAAAGAGTTCAATCTTTGTCTCATCAGACCAGTGAATTTTGTTTATTATTGTAAGAGTTCTTCAGGTGCATTTTGTCGATCTTCAGACGGGCTGCCAAATGCCTTTTACTTAGGAGTGGCTTCCGTCTGGTCACTACCATACAGGCCTGATTTCTGATCCTTCTGGAAGGTTCTTCTCTCTCCACGGTGGAATACTGGACTTTTGACAGAGTGACCATTGGGTTCTTGGTCACCTCCCTGACTAAGGCCCTTCTCCACCGATTGCTCAGTTTAGGCGGCTGGCCAGCTCTAGGAAGTCTAGTCTACTGGTATAGACATACTGGTATAGAGATGGGCTTCAATTAAGCTATAGAAACATCTCAAGGATCAACTGTGAACAGGATGTACCTGAGCTCAATTATGATACCTGTTTATATCTATATGATTTCTTAGTTATTTATTTTCAATAAACTTGCAAAGACCACAAAAAATATTTTTACGTCGTCATTATGGCGCATTCTGTGTCGTTTTGAGGAAAAAAATCTATTTTAATACATTTTGGAATAAGGCCATTACGTAGAAAAATGTGGAAAAAGTCAAGCGCTGTGAATACTTTCCAGATACACTAGAAATATATTTTTTCCACTGACTTTTGAGTTGCTCTACATCTCCTAAACATCAAAAAGCTGTTTGCCACCCTCCAATCCCTCCTCTTGTCACTTAGCATTTTAACTGAATGACATCAAAGACTGCAAATTGGTTAAGTTCATTAATCTGAATCCTAAATTAGTTTACAAACAGTAACAGGCCTTTAGTTTTAATCTTAAATGTATCATCTAGTTTTGGGAATTTAGCATGAGTTGTTTAGCAAACAGCTTGGCCAAGGTTTAAGTCATCTGAAAAAATAGAAACTTTAGTCTATTACCAAGAGTATGAGTATCACTGTAAAGATCCTTTTAACATAATAATTTGTCAAAGAGAGAAAAGCACAGAAGAGGAGACAAAAAGAAAGGAAAATATTTTTCCAAAACTCATTACTCTTTTAATGTTGCACTTAAATTCAGCTACAGCTAAATTCAGCTTAAAATCAGCGTCTTTGAGGGTTTTGAAAAGGGCTTTATAAATATGAAGTATTTTTATTATTATTAAGATAGAACTGAAGTAGTGAAAAAGCTAACACCGCCTCATTTCTTATTCAACTACCAAAAAAAGAATTTGCACCTATGTCAAGGGACTGGCATTTGAGCAACAAGATGAAAAAAAATGGTACGACTTCTCAAAGCCTGTCTCCTGCCCGTCTCACAAAGGCCTCCAGAGAAATTACCTCATGCAGCCAGTCAGCTATCTTATATTGTGAGACAGACTGTATACAACCATGTCAAGGCTCCCATTGGGGACAAAGGTAATAATAAAAGATGATGTCTTTGGGAGATCCTCAGATCCTTCAGGTCGATACCTAATGGGACCAGTGGTCCATCTCACTTGGCGGAATGGAATCTTAGCCCTTAAGGAGCAGCAGGAGAGAAGATCCCTGAGGACAAGCCCGGGTGGTGAAGTGATACAACATCATGTCATCAACACTAAAAAAGTTCTCATCAACTCTTTGACATTTGGCAACATGGAATTGTACCTCTGAAGGTACTGTAGAACAGTTTCATACCATTGTTAGGCCTGATCACCAATGATTGTGTTTTTTTAGCTCTCTACTAGAGCAGTCTTGTCATTCCAAAAATGGAACCAATTTAGCTTTATACCAATCTATAGGCTTGTATGTGTCTAAGACCTTTACTTCAGTCTCTTTGTTACGGATGCAAGTGAGTAAAAGGCCTTGATTTCAGTCTCTTTGTAACCGCTGTAAGTCAGGGAAAGGCCTTGACTTCTGTCTCTTTGTAACGGCTGTAAGTGAGGGAAAGGCCTTGGGTTCGGTCTCTTTGTGACGGCTGTAAGTCAGGAAAAGGCCTTGACTTCTGTCTCTTGTAACGGCTGTAAGTGAGGGAAAGGCCTTGAGTTCGGTCTCTTTGTAACGGCTGTAAGTCAGGTAAACTAGCAGTGGGGAGGAGACAGTGAGTGTGTGGTGAGACGATGACAGATTAAACTGAATAAAGGAGCTGACTTTGTGGAGAGAAAACTGAAGATTATGATTCTATATTATGAATGAATAATCTCAGAAATACGTATGCATGCTTCACTTGCCAAATATAACAAAACATTACAAATTAGAGATGTGTTGTGACCAGTCACGATTTGAATAAAAAAGATTTTAACACCTGTGAATTCTCCCCTAGAACATCTCACTTTGTCTCAGCAGACAAATAACTGCACAATCTTTGATGTGCCTTCAAGTTTTTTCCACTTCTCATGCCATGCAAATGATTTAGGAGAAGCCGAGCCATCTTATATATTGTGGAAAGTATATTGTGGTCGATTTCTCCTGCAATTCTCCCTTCTGTGAATAATAATCTAATTTGGAAACGGGTTTGTCAATTGTGTATCTTCCCCTCTTCCTTGCTGTTCTGTGGGCCAATATGATTATACAATACCCAGAAGGAAAAAAATAAAACAATGTTAGAATGTGTCCAAATAACTGAATGAAGCACTCAAATGAAAGTCCAGGAACCTAAGTTTGGAGAACTCCCAGGACACAAGGGATGAGAAGAGAAGAGGGGCATTAGTGTATTTTGTTAACATAGAGCACCAAGGCAAAGTAGGGGGCATAATGTGATGTTTCCCACCAAGTTCACTCCACAGGTACATAGACAGGAAGTTCACAGCTTACCTAAGACATGCAAAAGATGCTGTTCATACAGATTTGAGCGTCCCCTACACAAAGTGGAGTAACCCACAATGTAAGCTAACTGTGGCAGTTTCAAATTAATACAATTCAGAAAGTGTACATAAGTATTTCATTAATGATGTTACATAGCACTGTTTTGCAGCTAAAACTAAATCTATAAGCAGCCATACCCTCTTATGTATAATTCTGGCTACTTTATTGTTAAGCCCAAGTCATTTTCCTTCTCACACTCACAAAAATTCACACAAAATTCAGTAAGACGTTTAAAAGGTCTCAATTCCTGTTATAAAGGATGATGTCCAACAACTCGTTTGTCACGTAAAGTAAGTCTGTGTTGTCTGTTCAGGACCTATTCAACAACTGGCAGGAGAGATGGGTGGATCGGGGTTCTTAACTCTAGCTTTGGCCTGTCAAACTAAGAGCTGCGGTGTGACAATCACAAATGTAACAGTACTATCATGGTCCCCAGCGCCAGCAGCATAGGGCAAATTCAAATAGGGTTGAGTCTTTTTCATGTTGTACAGTAAACAATGATGAACAAAAATATAGAGAATCATCTTACACATATCACCATATCTATCACCCCTGCTACCAATAAGTTTACACTTGCTTAGTGGGTAATTTTTAACACAGACTGTTTTGAACAGATTGACAGCTTGACACGCACTCATTTTTTGGAGCTCTTTTAGCTGGATGTCTGAATTTAAATTATTGTATGCTAATGCTAAACTAAATGTTAACACAAATTTCAGAATTCTATGAAGTCTATTGTAAAAACCAATGTATCTGTCACCAATAGTTTTGCCGAAATACAGTGACCTTCGGCAAAAATATGAAATTTAAAATATGAAAAATATGTTTTGATTCTATGTTAAATATGAACAAACGTATCTACAATAATGATAAAATCAGTGTATGCGTTATTAACAAGTGTTTTTCCCACCAGATTGAGGAATTTCCCAACTTAGGTATGAAGGAATTATGGATAATTTGACAAATTCAGGTCTGCATTCACCTGAGAAGACAGAAGAACCAGAATCAGGCTATTACATTCAAAGAACATTTCAACACATACATTTTTATTTACTGACCAAATATCTCTTAATACTTGCTTTGCTGACCATAAGTACCTGCTTCTGCTGCTGGTCCCAAACAGTGTGGCCACATAACGCAAATTATACTGAGTTTGTCAATTCAGCCCATTAGTAGCCTAGAGATGAGTTGAATTAAATTTCAACTCGATGTCACAACAACACATTTAGCATGCAATTCAGAATTCATGTAGACTTTTACTGTGTTGTGCTGGATTTGTTTTTTAAAAAGCTTTAGCTCTGAATGAGTTCTGATTAATGGCTAGTTCTAGACAAATAATACTTATCTTTGGTATTTCGGTGTAGCCTGAATGATTAGATTAGTGCTTCACCCCTAAGATACATCAATGATGCTACTGAATAATTTTTTAAATTTTAACTGCTTAAAAACGAACAGCTACAAATGAAACTTATTAGGCCCTAGAATAGTGCCTTGAGGTGTTTTAAGAGTAAATTTTACAAAGGAGAGGTTGCATCTAACCATTCTACCTCACTGGCCTGGTGTACAGTGTTTATGTGTGCACGATTCGAGAACATTTCATAAAAAAAATGTAGTTCAAAGTTAGGGGGCTAACTTGAACGTGAATGTCTTCTCATCCGTTACGCTACCTTTAAAAAGAAAATCTTGTCATGGAGTGTGTATCAGGGAAGATGGGGTGCCTGATCTAGAGTAAATAGTGAATTTCCTAATCAAAGCCATTATACATAAATGCTGGATTTACATCAGGATGTATGTGTTTGAGCACTATGTTATAAAACTTAAATACCTGTGTGCCATAAGTGCTGGAAGTAGATCAAGATTTACGTGTTTGAGCTTTACGTTCAACAATATCTGAATTAGTCAACCATTAAATACTTGCAGTGAACTGCTTGATTCAATTAGGTAGAGGTACATTTTCAGTACCTATGCGTTTGTGAGCCTCTGCACCGATAGCGTGGTATTTGCTGCCACCAAGTGGTTTGTGCTAAGCAAACCATCCCCCTTTTCACATAGGATACACAAACCGCTGTGGGGTCGACTTCATTAGTGAGGGATCATGTAAACAAGATAATGGCCATGTTTGTTTGAACACAAGCAGATATGCTTTTTAACAAAGAACATGACAGAATCAAAGTTACAGTAAGTAAGTGGGACAGGAATTAATTAATTTAGATATGTGCAGTTCTCATATTTGTGGAGCAATTAATTATTACAACTACGCGCAATCGACGACCGTGGCATTTAACTGCAGCATGGATGTTTTGCCACATCTCATTCTTGATCTTGTAGTGAACAATAGTAACCTGTAGGTGGTACTCTGTGCATCTTTGTTTCACACCTTCGGCTGTTTTGGGGAAAATAAAACAGTTAATCCTCAATTTTCTTTGCACATTTGAGATCAACACAGGAAATGAAAAACTAAAATAATTTTGAATAGTAATTCATAACTCAAATGTGTAGTTAAACTTAATCTTACAGTCAAAACTTCTTGTTTTGTCGTTTTGTAACAACCGTCCTATCATATCTTACAACCTGCTTCCATAGCGTGGTAATTTGAAAACAAACCATGAATTCGACATCCACTTTTTCCAATTTGCAACAAGCCGTACCGAGCCGTAAGACAGTATTATTGCCGTTTATTACATTTTTCAAATTTTATTTGAATTTTTACTATTTTATTGTAGCATATTAATTAATTAAATAACATATTGTGATATTTTTGCTGAAAAAAAAAAATCTTGTGATTCGAATGTTCTGTAGTCTTTCCGAAACGCCCACTCTAGGGGTGTTTGTGTATTATTGTAATTATTGTGAAAATATTGTATTCAGACAAAACTGAAATGTTTTAGGACCCCTACTCATTTTAACTTAACCAATTTAACTGATGTCCTTTAACCACCATCAATCATGTCAAGGTGCAGTGTTCTCAAAAGCTTTGGTTAATCAGCATGCTTTAACAGTCACACAGTCTTTCTAACCAGGTGTTTGTTACAGGTTGTTACCAACTTCTTGCAAGCAAAAGCTAATCTAAATGGAGATGACGCACTCATGTAGTCAGATGTCCAATACCAGGGACTACCCATAAGCAATTAAACAGCATCTCCTTCCTCAACATGAATTATAAATAATTTGCAGGGGTATATCAAGTTTATTTAGGTTAGATATGTATTATCCCCTGTATATATATATATATATATATAGCCTTGCCTATAGTGAACAAATTATTATAAAGATATCCCCATTGATCAACCCAAGAATAGCAATTATAATTCAATAGTATTCCCTTACAATAAGATTTATTTTTCGAAGCTTTAACAAAAATCATTTGAGACATTATGAATAGGGTCATGCTGGGATACAGATTTTTGGAATTTCAAAGACGGTGTCTTCCAAATAGTACAATTCTTCCAGTTTTAACTCTGGTGAGGAACCCTAATAGATCAAATAGTATGGTGATACATTTTGAGGTGACCTGGGTTCAGTCATCCAGTGCCTTTGAAACGCTGCCTCCTGCTGGCGTCATCGCCTAAGAGCTATCCATGGTTCTGAACCAAGGTTTAAAAAGACTACTAACTACATTGTTCACCCGTTTCACGCGTACAGACTACAGTTCACCCGTTAAAAATCAATAGGGCATAATACCGTTTTACCTCATTTACATTTCCCCTTTTATGGATTCTCCGTGGTAAATGGGAAACTGTTTAGAAAAGTACGTTTTGAATGACCTTCTTATATCAGAAACAGAGATGTTCAGAATGCATTGGATTTGGAGAAATCTGGACATTCAACGGAGATTACCCCCCCTCTCTCTCTTTCTCTCCGCCACTCCCACACCAAACCCGTTGCTGAAACCAAGACACAGATAGCGTCAACCCACATGATCTGGTGATGTATACCGATTTTATGGGATACCAAAATGTTCACGTTGACGTTTGATCAGTTTCTGGCCCGGTCCATCTCATTTTCGTTTTGACGTTCCGCCCCATTTTGATTATACGAAGCAATACTTGAAGGAAGGATTTGTTGAATTCAACAGCAAGCTATTTTCTTGTTTTCGTGAATGGATTTTTGATTAAGAAATCTCAAGCAATTTCTTTGCTTTAAGGCCTCAAGGAAACAGCGACTATTTTGGATTTTATGCGAAATAAATCAGTCAGTTGTGTGCCTGGACTATGGATTTGCACAATGGGTTCCATTTGTTTATTGAACTGAAGCCTATTAGAGATCTGTATGTTTTTAATTGGACATACTCGGTTTAGCTAGAGTGCTTTAGCCCACATTTAAAATCTTTATTTTTTTTTATTTTAGAGAGGGGTAAAATCACAATCATCCTCGTCCATGTTGAACAGACGTTGAGTGTGGTCATTTTGATTAAGACGACACGTCTGAGGCTTGAGTTCCAGGGAAACCTTTCCGGGGTGTATGTGTATGTTTGCGCTTGTGGTTGTCCGACATGCCCACTTCACGCTCCGGCGCCAGCCCTGTGGAATACTGGGTCAATGGATCTCGACGAGATGTTACAGTGGAAGAGTTTTACACAATGGGTCCTGAATTGGGAAGGTTGAGTATCCTTAACCATATTATGCTATAATACTTGTATCCTCTGTGAAACAATTACTTTTTGCCGGCCCTTTGGTATGCACACAGTTTGACAATAACATCCGTGTTTACAAATAATTTCAGGATTGCCTAATTCAGACATATAAGCAAAAAACATAATTGGCCAATTTGTCACATGTTTTTAAAGTATTTTAGCATGAATATTAATTATGTGAATAAATAATATGACAGTGTTAGTTTGCTATCCCAGCATACATACCTCTAAAGGCCCATCGTGGGCTCTGATGGCTTGAGTAAACACAGGAATACAGCCCAAATTAAAACAGCTCCTTCATTCTGAAATATAGCAATAAGGAACTGCAAATTCAGCACTGGACCCTAATGGGCCCAGAATGAGCAGCCCACACACCTTTTGGGTTTCTTGTTGGTGAACAGTGGGCAACCGACACCAAGTAAAGGTCAAGTCAGCACAGTTGAACTGATGGGCCCACCGTGTGGCATGGGGCACGGCAGGAATCCATTTGTGGAGCATTTACTGGGCTACAACAGCGCCAGGGCAGGCTTGTTTGCAAGGACAGAGCCTGGTACATTGGGTCACTGCAGTGCTTAAAACTACAAAAGAGCATTTAAGTGACAGGTATTTACATTAACGATCAGACAAATGAACACACACATCAGTCAAGATGGCTTTATAATATTTAGTGTCAACAAAACATCCTATTATTGAGTCACAATCTATCTTTTAGAGGATGATATCAGGGATATTTATGTATGCTCAAATTCAATAAAATGTTGTGACAGAACAGTCCTTTACGAATCAGTGACCAATTTGAATTTGGTTTGGGAGGCTAACAGCTGGAGCTGCTAGTTGTGGCCTACGGTTTAAGAATGAAATTGATGCAAGGAAGTGCCCCACTCCTAAAACTGACCTTCCTAAAATAGGCATTTCCTTGATGTACACATATAATATAGGAATTAAATGTATGTGCGACAGCTAAGGTTCTAGTTAGCTGGTTCAAAAAGCATTAGGCATTTGATTACACTATCTTTGAGTTGCCCCTTTATATTTGCATTAATCTTTGCACATGTAAAAATTTAATATGCCCGTTACTATTTTCATGTCATACCATTTACTGTTGAACATTTGAAGTAGAGAGGTAGAGTGGCTCTTTAATTTTTTTTACAAGTGCCTATTACTGTGTAAATTCAACACAAACATAAGCCTAAGATAGTATTTGTAACAGTCTTCTACTGAAATGCTAACCTTAAACAACACATGTATTGTTTAAAAGCTGGTCAAAAAAAGTCAGTAGGGATCTTACAGTGTTCTGCCATGACTTACATTAGTTAGGTTAAAGAAAGACTTGTCTAGTATATTCAAACTGGTAATGTGTAGGTTGCACCCTGATTTCCACTGCATCATTATGGTGGTGGAGGTTCTCTCTCTCTCTCTCTCTCTCTCTCTCTCTCTCTCTCTCTCTCTCTCTCTCTGTGTGTTGTTAAGGGTTGTTTGGTACTATGTCCTGGTTGCTAGGGATACACCCACGGTGGCACTTGCGTGGGTGTCTAGGGGCAAGAGGTGGGGCCAGGTTAGGTGCATGCACTGGCACAGAGGGACTTTTCATGACACCAAAGAAACATGGACACACACAGATCAAAATGTGATGTGACAAAATTATTTTGTAAAGGACAGTCCCTTATCTGCTTTCCTAGCCTACTCTGTTTTGATAGCAGTGTTATTTTACATAACATAGGGAGTGTATGAGTACAGACAGGACCAGCCTTGAAAGTAAATAATGCAGGGATGCCTTCTGGTGTGGTGAGCCATTGTATCCAGTGCCCTGAAACCATTTGTTTTGATTCATTTCCTGGTCCAAAACATTACAATTGAATGATTTCTATTGTAACCAACCCTTTTTGTCTACGCTATGTTATGAAACTCACCGACAGCCACAACGTTTTAGGTGTTGCTAAAAGATATCTTGGTTTGAACTCTGTATGATGGTTAGATTTCAAATCCCAGTCAGGAACCATCATATCTCAAGACATATTCCTCAATCCGTGTCACATCAAAGTCAATCCCTAATAGATCTGTCAGGAATGTAATTTTGCATCTACATATAGGTTACTTAAATGTGCCCCTTTATTTGTAACATATACAATTTTCATGGCCATATTTGATGAAATGAGAAAAGAGGAAGGTGGTTTAAATTGTTGTTTTTCATTGGTATTGGATCATTGTTGTTACAGGGACAATGAGCAAGACAGCACAAAGCGGATTGGTCCTTAAGGACCAGTCATGCATATTGCAAAAAGGGGAGGAGGTTTATTGGACATGTGTATAATAAACATCGTGTAAATAGTTCTTCTAATGAAGTTGCTTGGGAATGATTGTACCTTGTATTTCAGGGGGGCTACATCTGTAGTGTTCCGCTGTGAAGAGAAACAGACCCAGAAGCTTTATGCAGCCAAAGTCCTGAAGAAGACTGTAAGTGGCTCTGCATTTCACAATAAACAAAAAATTAAACTTAAAAGAGAACCTACTGCGTTGCAATAATTCCTACCAATCTATTATAGATTGACAAGAAAATAGTGAGGACAGAAATTGGAGTGTTGCTACGCCTCTCCCACCCAAATATTGTGAGTTTATCATGCTATACATTTTGAATTCCAAAACAGTTATCTATACCATATCATTTAAATGTGTTATTATTCTTTCAAATGACTTTACAAATTGACCTTAGATCAGACTGAAGGAGATCTTTGAGACGGAGACAGACATTGCCCTGGTTCTGGAGTTGGTCACAGGAGGTGAACTGTTTGACAGGTACAACAGAAACAATCACATGACACAGCCTCTGAGCCTGTTGAAAAGCTACGCCCTGCTCTCTTTGTTGGACTGAAAGAGCTGTAGGTGGCAGCCTTCCGGCCATAGCTCTTAGTCAGTTTGTTTTGTATGTAATCCACACATACAACTCAGCCCTATAATTGACATATGAACCATTTAGAATGACCATCAATCCTCAACTCTGCTCCAGAAAATTCTATGTACACTATATCCCTTTGCGTTCTGAAAAACAATTAAGTAAGATAGTGAAAAATCCTAGATGTGATATTGTTCTGGATTGTCAGGTTTCTGAGGCTATATGATCCAAATGTTGACTCTTGAAAACCCTATCCTCTGGAATGATACTCTGTAGCCACCGGGGGAATATAGCATGGAGGAGTTCAGGTAGATTCCATGATCCCTCAGACCACATCTTATTGTGGTATTGTTGGTATAGAGTGGCATACATGTTAAAAAATCACAGGGCTATTTATAAACAATGCTAACTATAAAATATTTAAATATTTATTTGTATTTAATAGTATGGTATGACTTTTGTTTAATCGAACAGTGTTGTTTTACTATGTGTTTTGTTGAACAGTGGTTGGACTGTGTTTAGTAGAACACTGTGGTTTGACTGTATGTGTTTAGTAAAACTCTGTGGTTGGACTGTTTGTTTAGTAGATCAGTGTGGTTTTACTTTATGTATTAAGGCAGAACAGTGTGGTTTGAATGTATCTGTTTAGTTGAACAGTTTGGCTTGACTGTATGTGTTAAGTAGAACATTGTTGTCTGACTGTATGTATTTAGTAGAACACTGTGGTTTGACTGTATGTGGTTGAATACAACAGTTTGGTTTGACTATCTGTGTTTGGCTGTTCTCCTTTAGGATTGTAGAGAGAGGCTACTACAGTGAGCGCGACGCAGCTCACGTCATCAAACAGATCCTGGAAGCAGTGTCGGTAAGGAACATTGACAGTGTCAGCCAAATCCACTATCCATCACAAAGCAAAACCTGATCTATAGCCATGACTTAACAATTAACAAAGGAAAACAAATATCAAGATATGTGGCTATTAAAATAATGTGATCTATCAATGTGGTTGACAACCACGCATTAAAGAAATATTGGTTGTAAAGAAAACAAAATGGAGTTGTCTTTGTTGTGCAATCTCCATAGTAATATTAAATGGATGAAATATTAGAGAGTGAAAAATGTCATAAAAAAAGATGTATGGTTTGAGACAGTGCTACTGAATGTCAAGCAGAAGATTAGTGGGGAAAAGCCTTTCTATGGGAAATGGCCTGTAATCCTAGGTTACAGGCATGGGTCTGGCACAAACACAAACACGCACACAGACACATGCACACCCATTAGAATTGCTTCATGTTTCACTGAGTTGTATATGTGGGTCAGATGGCGTCAGTCAGAGATGGGTGAATAGCCGATGTGTGTGTGTGTGTGTGTGTGTGTGTGTGACTGTTGTGTGTGTGTGTGTGTGTGTGTGTGTGTGTGTGTGTGTGTGTGTGTGTGAGTGTGTGTGTTTGGGGGGTGGTTCAGTTTGTGTGTGTTTTGAAATGAGTTTATGCGTGTGTATGTATGTTGGGTGAGCTACAAGTGTGAAATAATCCTCTCAGAGAGCCATCACATTTTTTTTACTCTTAATCTTCTGACCAAGAGCGGTATCACGGATGTAGGTCTGCCCGTTACATAACGGTTGTGACCACTGTGGTTCTGCTTCCTCTTGGACAATCAGCCTGCTGGCCTGGACTTGCCATATGGGCCCCTTGGGGTTCCAAAGCATGCGTAAAATTGCTGTGCTGGGATACATTACATCTTCAGTTTGATTTGATCCATCTAGAATTGTCTTGCACAGTATATGTACTTAACTATCATAACTGCACTACACACACTTTATTGTATGTATGAAATAATAACATAATAATTGTATGGCTGACAACAACTTAATGTGTAGAAGTAGACCCCAAACATGTACATATTTGTAAAATAGTTGACAGGATAAAGTCAAACCTTTATCAGGTCTTTCTCATTCTGTTGGTGTAAACCTAGAAGACATCTTCCATAGTAATATCTCAATATGAGAAGTTTTTCAAACACCTTCATGGAGAAAACTCCTTTTTTCTTATTAGGCATTACACAGAATCTGCAAATAAAGATTGGTGGTGCTGTCCCTTTCATCTTGTTAAAAAACATAATCTGTTCAGAGCTTTCATGCAGCAACTTAATTAACGCTACTCACCATGGCAATCCGTCATGGCAGGCCTCCTTTGGGCTCCCAGCCGGCTAGCAGGCAGCGAGTTAATGGCATTAACGACGCGGCACACAGCTAGACAAAGCATCTCAGGAGAGTTTGCTTCAAAAGATTTGCGTGGGAGCAACCAGGCAGGTGGTGAATTTTTTTCCATTAGAAGACAAGATAGCCACTTTGCACAGATGCAAGCTAATAGGGGGCAGAGCCATCCTTTAACCAAAGAGCTTTCTCTTAATCATTGACTCATTTACTCTTCTGAGTCTCTCTGCTTTTGTGCGGTAATGACAGCTGTGTACATGGTGGTGCTATCTGGCTGATGAGAGCAGAGTAATATACTTTTTGGGAATATTTGGTTAAAGGTTGCCCTTCAGACTCATAGGACGTAGTGAGAGGTGTTCCAGTTCGCTGCTGTCATTATCAAGCCTATTCCTTCAGACTCATAGTACCTAGTGAGAAGTGTTCCAGTGTGCTGTGGCATTATCAAGCCTATTCCTTCAGATGCATTGTAACTAGTGAGCGGTGTTTCAGTGTGCTGTGGCATTATCAAGCCTATTCATTCAGACTCACACTACCTAGTGAGCAGTGTTCCAGTGTGCTGTGGCATTATCAAGCCTATTCCATGATGTTGGTCCTGTCCAGCATGAGCGCCAAATATTACACTGAACTGCTAGTCAACGTGAATAAATGGATATATATATAATAATAGTAATAAATGGGGCAGCATGGTGGCGCAGTGGTTAGCACTGTTGCCTCACAGTAAAAAGGTCCTGGGTTCGATCCCCACCTGAGGGCCTTTCTGTGTGGAGTTTGCATATTCCCCCCATGCTAGTGTAGGTTTTATCCGGGTACTCCAGTTTCCTCCCACAGTCCAAAAACATGTAGGTGAATTGGTGACTCACCTACATACATACATACATCGGTGTGTATGTATGCATGAGTTGTTGTATGTCTATGTGTTAACCCTGCGATGGACTGCCAATCGGTCCAGGGTGTACCCCGCCTCTCGCCCATTGTCGGCTGGGATAGGCTCCAGCCCTCCTTTCCTGTGACCATGCATAGGATAAGCGGTACTGATCATGGATGGATAATTGGACTAACGCAGCTAGCATCTGGCAATCTTTATAAATTTTTGTGCAAACAAATTATTTTTTTTTAAACATAAGTTTTTCCGTGCTGACAGACTTGAGTTGCTCATTTGAATCATAGTACCAACTCAGTTCCTATGAAAAAGCTTGAACACATGTTGTCATGATTTTAACTTATCTAAAGCGCTTGGCACTCATTTTTTCATTGTCAATCTCCTTAAAGAGTGAATTTACAATGAGTGTTTGTGTGTGTTTTGTGATTCTGCAGTACTTACATGAAAATGGAGTGGTGCATCGTGACCTCAAACCAGAGAACCTCCTTTACGCCGATTTGTCACTGGATGCCCCGCTTAAGATAGGTAACACTGTTAATCCTGTCCAACTGTAAGACTGTTGCCCTGAGGGCTGATTTTTCTATTGAATACAAAGAAATTTCTCGAAATCCATGGTGTGGAATCCAGTGGAGGGGCTAGCAAACAGCCTGCCATAACCAGCCATAACCATGGACCCATAGTCAGAGGGCAACTGGAACTGTCTTGCGTATGAATGTACACTGAATGGTAACAGAGCTTGACGCTTAGATCCAGGAATTATCCAGAGGTCCGTACTAAGATGCCAGTTTGACATGTCCAGGATATCCGTTTGCTATCTGTCTTCACTAAGACTAACAACTGCAATCACGCATCATTCACACATGAGCGCGTTCACATAAAAGGGAGAATATTCACACCATGTGACCAATCACAAAACATGGACAATTCTATCAGTGCCACATAATTCACAGAAGATACAAACTATAATATGTAACAAAGATGAAGAATAAAAATTGATAATACAGGCTGAAAGCGACGCAGTTGCTGCTACCAGAAGCAGGGATGAAAGCTATCAAAAGATGGCTAATTCGTTATTGCTTTCAAGTTGGAACCGGCTCTCGATGCCATGCATATTTACAAGGAGCAGTTGTAATTATGAGCAGTAGGGATACTGCCTAAGTGTTAGGTAAGCTAAAAACATTTACTTTGTTATACTCAAATCAGATGTATAAATTCTGCATTATTCCTTTTTTCCAGCGGACTTCGGCCTCTCCAAAATAATCGATGAGCAAGTCACCATGAAAACTGTTTGTGGCACCCCTGGATACTGCGGTGATTTTTTTTCTATAAACAAAGATGTGCTCATACTGTATATCCTCCATTGTTGGCTATAAGAAGTCCCCATACTTATGTAGAAGTTCTCCTGCCCATATATAATGTAAAAAGAAAAGTGAAATACACTGACAAAGACTGGCAGTTGTGGATGCCGGAGGAGAACCGAAAAAATTAATTGAGACTATGAACAACTTGATAGAGCAACCTGCACATTTTACTGTTAAAAACAATTGGAAACTCATTCAAACTAGGGAATCCAACATCCCTGTTTGCTTTGGTTTTAATGCCTCCAATTGGCAATGCAGTCTTCCAATGCACGTGGAACAGGGAAGCTATAATATATAAAGCATGACACACCAGCTTTTTCCTTCATATTGACATACGTTCACTGTATTTATACACATTCCTATCTGAAATGAATAACATATGCATTTGTAAAGTTTTAAATGATTTCTTTCCGTTTAAAACTAAATCTAACTGACATAGAACATTATTTTAACACTCGTATTTTCTCATAACATTTTATTGCTTTTTGTACTACAATGTCCCTGTGTTTAAAATACAGTAATCTGTCCATGGAATGATTTTTTTGAAATATTCTTACTTTAAAATAAACAGTTGTATTTGGTTCAGTGTTATTTATAAGTTACTATAAATTGAGCGTGGCTTCATTATTTATTTACAGTGTTTTGCTGTCGATTTCACAGTATTTCACTGTCAATTTCAGTGACATTATTTGCAGTGGACACAGAGTTGGTAACAACATTTCATCTTCTTATAGAATGTAGTCTCTATGTGTCAGTGATGTGTGACTGGCTGCTGTCCTTCTCCCTGCAGCGCCGGAGATCCTGCGAGGGAACGCCTACGGGCCGGAAGTGGACATGTGGTCTGTGGGAGTCATCCTCTACATTCTGTGAGTTAGAAACCGGACCCAAGATCTGAAAAGATCCACTGTAACAAACTGACCTCTGAAATTTTCCACAGTGACTAACTAAGATTTGAGAGCTAGGTGTCTCACTGTACGTATCTTAAGTCACAAAATGATCACAAGTAAATCCCCTGAAATAACTTTGCTTATTCCCCAGCCTGTGTGGGTTTGAACCATTCTTCGATCCGAGGGGGGACCAGTACATGTACAGTCGCATTCTGAACTGTGACTATGAGTTTGTCTCCCCCTGGTGGGACGAAGTCTCCGTCAACGCCAAGGATTTGGTGAGCTCATCCGTCTCTGCACTCAATTAAATAGTCACGATACAAATATGTTGGATTTATGCTACTATAGATTTTAATCAGGATGTGTCACGGAAGCACTCTTTTATTTTCAAACATTTTACTGTGCCGTTTAGCAACAAGCATTCTATTTGTAACACTGCAACATGGACGTAAAGGTTTTCCGAAATGTCATTTGATCCGTTAAAGCATGTTGATTCTCCACCTGCTCCCTCCAGGTCAGTAAGCTGATAGTCCTGGACCCTCATAAGCGACTGAAGGTGCATGAGGCCCTGGAGCACCCCTGGGTGTTGGGGAAAGCTGCTCGCTTCTCCCACATGGACACCACTCAAAGAAAACTGCAAGAGTTTAATGCTCGTCGTAAACTCAAGGTGAGGTCATTAGAGAACACATGCTGTAAGAAACAGAAGCAGAACAGAAAAAAGTTCACCGATGAAATAGTTCACGTTACCTATTATTCAGTGTAAATACATAACAGGATTGTAGCTTTATTGAAATGTGGTGACCAAATCTCGGGTGCGCACCAAACATTTCAGTACTACAGCGTACATTTTTTTCAAGAGTTAAGATTACCAGATGAAATGTAACGCAATATTTCAGGGGTCCGTGTCCATGAACAACTGAACAACTTTGATCGAAACTTATGTGAATGGATGTGTGTGTGTGTGTGTGTGTATGTGTGTGTGTGTGTGTGCGCGTGCTTGTGTATGTGTTTTTACAGGCCATCATGAAGGCTGTGGTGGCTACCAGCCGTATGCATGAGAGTTCTCGGCGTCGTACTGACAGCTGTGACATGCCCGGCTCTGACAAGACCTCCAGGCAGAGCAGCATGCAGCAGGACCCTCCACAGGATAGCGAGGACTCCTCTGAGACCCAGCAGGAAGTCTCTGTTGAGGAGCCCCAGAGCAGCATGCAGCAGGACCCTCCCCTGGACAGAGAGGACTCCTCGGAGACCCACCGGGAAGGCTCCGCCGAGGAGCCCCAGATCCAGTGCACAGACCCAAAGCCTGTCCCACTAGAGAGCCCCAAATCGTCAGTCGGCAGCCCTCCTTCTAAGGGTACTACCCCAGGATGTACCCTGCTGCCCACCCCTCCTCCTGGGGGAAGTGCTCCTGGATGTACGCTGCTGACCAGGCCTCCCCTTAAGGCTGGGGTCCTGAGACAGGTTTCAGTCATCCCCAAAACTGCAGTGGTACGGCCAAGGATGCCCCAGAAGAGCTGCTCCTTAATTGAGAGTGCCTCCAAATGTGACACCTCTGCGGTGTTGGACGCACCACCAAGTCCCAAGAGCCTAAGCAATGGCTTTGCGGTGGGGGTAGAAACTGGGAGTAAGGCGGCCCACTGTCAGTGAGGGTGCTCCTCCTAGAAGAGCCCCAACTGGCAAAGATGGAGGTTGCTGTGCTTATCTATCTACAGTTCTGATATAGAGAGACTCAATGAAAATAAATCTCTTTTCTTCTGTTCCTGGAAATAAAGACAACTTTTCCATTCCTAACTTTCAGTTCTCCTAGATGTAAGAAGACTACAAAGACTTATCAGATCTAATTTTTTAAAGAGCTTTTTTAAGTTTGCTTGCTAATCTTGTTGCCAACTCAACCAGACCTTTACCTTGCCTCTGCTTGCCACATTCTTCCTGGCACACAAGAACCGAAGACAGTTTGGTTTCATACTGGTTTTTCCCTGCACCTTTTTACTACAGGGCAGCCAGCTTTGGCATGTTGGCTAGTGTGAGATTATTATTTATGTGCACTCATCGCATTACACACTAGAAACTTTTCCTCCTTCACTTTGTTATAGCTGTTACGTATTTTTTCCATTAAAAATATATAGCTTTTTTTTTGCGATAATACCTAGACTACAGTGATACATACATGTTGAGGATAACAATTTCTACTGGTTAACTATTAGTAAAGTTTACCATAGTTGGATTCACACCTTCAACAATTTCATCAATCCAAGTCATGTTCAGTGCTTGTATGCTGACAGTGTCAGCAGAAGACCCTGGACCCTGGGCTCCCAGTGGACAGCTCCCAATGAATGTGGACACTGCTAACTATGTAGATACAAACCTACGCCAAAACACCCTATCATGTCCTCCTACAAAGTGTAGCATAAAGCTGATAAATAATTTGTGTTTGTAAGAATAAACTATTTTGAGGGGTTTTGTATTATGCTTAATTTGCTGAATAACAATGGCGATGTTTGAACTGTAAATATTGTTTCAGTGGATAATTTATCAATAATGATAAATAATTTATTGTTTAGTTTTTGTGTCATTTGCATTTTCCTCAATCATGATTTTTAACAAATACTCTCCCTTCAAGAATCCTAGAACCTAAAACACCTCCCTTTTAATTCACATGAAACGCATGTTTCAGTATTATACAGTCAACTGAATGAAAAACAACAAAACCTATATCTTTAAATAACATTCTCACAGTGCACACCACTTTCTACCTCTTTTTGTACGGGGGCTTCCAAAATGTAAAGAGCATTCTGTAAATATTGAGAAAATGATCAGGTCTTCACAATTACATCCACAAACAACATAGTATATTATTAGGTTCAGCTGAACACCTATCTTTAATCATATACTTTAGTATGCAACTTTTCATTAGCCAAGGGCTTTTCACTTGCATACATTTGCCTTCAAGACTCTCAAAACTAGAATCTAATTTACACAACATATTTATCTGCTATATCATGCATTGTCGTTGTGACACATTGCCAGATTGTATACTCTACATGTATAAAGTGTGAAATAGTTTGCTTCTAAGTAATATTGCTTGTAAATGACTATTTAATTGAATGGTTCATATTCTAAAAGTTAGTTTTGCAGTTTTAATGTAACAGAATTGTGTCTATGATTATTTTGAAATATGAAACGATTTGTTAAATTAGGCTGAAACATTACAGGGGAGAAATGTATAGTGGGATTATTTTTGACCGTTCAGTCATATCAGGAAAAATCATATTCAATTGTATTTGGTTGTGTTGTATGCGACATAGATATTTAAAGCCACACCTGGTATATAGCAGGTCATTGCTTGGTTTGATTTTTAAGGAATATAAAGGTCTGCTGATAGCTTCAGAGAGGTAAAGGGTATTTTCACAATAGTGTACTTTGTTTTTGAATTGTATGCAAAGCATTGTTAAATTACAAATATCTCTAGATCCACAACCAACCTGTCCATTTAAACATCATATCAATAATTACGAATTATATTTATTTAAAGGTACTTACAGAAAAACAACAATAATAATTATACAGTATTTTTTCAGTTTTCCTAAATTACATACATATTTATGTAAAATTACAAAGATTATCTGTAAAATAAATATGTTACTCCTCATATGGAGGTTTATGTCCATACATCTGCCTGCAAAGATTTTGTTTTGAGCGAATTTGAGTTGTTTGATGTCCATATAGAACTAAAGATTTGTATACAGATTCCATATTGGATATTTCTCTATTTCCAATGTGGATTATTCTAGTTTAATAAAAAATAGCGTTTATGTTTTTGTAACTCCAAATAGACATTCTATTGAGTAACTCCAACATTAGGGAATCAGACAATTTTAATTTAATAGTGGCATCAAGATCAAGATCTGGATTTTCAGCAAGGCATTGTGGGATAATAATTATAATCGACCTATACAATGTGATTGTGGCCTGTTACAAATAAAAATGCAAGTATTATTAATGCGTGAGGTCTTATTTTATAAGGGGAGGTTTATAGGTTGTGTCTTTTGGAGTAGTTAATTAATATTATTTGAGCACTATGGACTTGTTTTGTTGCAAGAACGCTCTAATAGCTATCTGGAACAAAGCTCAAATATGAATTTGCATGGTTTGAAAAAAAAAAAAGTATGTCTTTGAGGAACTTTTAGGGCCATCACTTAGTGGAACGTGTCTAATTGCAAAGGTCTTTGAAACCACTTTATTCTCAGCTGAACCTTTTGTGCCATCCTTTTCTCTGTGGTATTTTGTATGTACTAATTTAGGATATATCTGTAAATAGCATTATTTATTGGCAACACCTTTTTTTGTAAGTTCAGTTTATTAATTGTTTTTGCACTTAATTTGTGTGTGGAGATTTTACATTAATTGAGTGTCATTGCTGCCAGTCATTTGACTGATTTTGCTAGGTTTTTTTCTTTACAGTGTAACTGTAACTTATTGCCTCTTCTACAAAACCAGTCTGTAAAGTTACACCATTCCAACAGGTGCCTTTACACCAACACCAGTCTCTAATATTACACCATCCCAACAGGGCTCTTTACTCCAACATCAGTCTGATAACTGATCGCTAACTAATAACAACTAAAAATGTTGATTTCCTGCCAGTGACTATAATTAATATTTTCGTGTCCAGACAAGCAGCTGCAATGCCGGTTACATTATTTTTACTCACGGGACTGGCGATAGAAAAATAGAAGACATTAGATGTTGCAGTGAGAAGGTGCTGTCTGGTTCTTGTAAAGGTTTCCTCCCTGCCAAAAGCCACACTCATAGTTGCTGTAGGGACTCCAGTCATCTGCAGACATGTGCCATGCAGTAGCGACTGTTAATTCACCGCTGTTCTCCCAAGATGGCCAAAACTCCAGTTCTGCTGTCACCATGGTGTTGTTGATCCACCAAATAATCTCCACCGGGACTGAATGCAAGCCACTTACAATACACAGAAGCACAGGTGTGTGTGTGGCACTTGTATTTCCTTGTGTGGAAGAGAGAAGGAGGACAGAGGGCCTGGAGGGCCCAACTCCTGTAGACGGGAAAAAAATTGGTCAAATATATTTATGACTGCATTTTTATAACTGTATTCTTTTCCATATTCCAACACAGTGGATGAGGTTGAATCCGACTTCATCGCCTTTATAACATGTCTTAGTCCTCTAAATACATTTTATACAACTCAGTGTCTATGCCTTACTTACCAACTTAGTGTGCTGATGACACATTCATTGCCTTTGGAGGAAAAGGTCTTTCTTGAATTTGATTTGGTTGAAAATCTTATTTAGTCAATTTATTTCGTTTATTAAGTTTATTTAGTTTTGAATTGCCTATTTCACCAAACACTTTTGAACCACTTCCGAAATACACAGGAATAAAAATAATTGCAGATTAGATCTCTCAAACATAT
>JAVQJS010099295.1:0-11635 GCA_036024795.1 Galaxias rostratus
TCACAACGCGTTGTGTCCACCTAGATCTGCTGGCAGGCCTTGATGCAGACACCTTTCTCCTGGCATTGAGAAGGTTCATAGCACGAAGAGGAACCCCTGCTGAGATACTCTCGGACCAAGGAACTAATTTCCGAGGAGCAGAGAGAGAGCTTAGAGAAGCATTTGCAGCCATGGCCCCAGAGTTACAACAGAGACTCTCCAAGAACCAGATCAAGTTCCAGTTCAACCCACCAGCAGCACCTCATTTTGGTGGGGCTTGGGAGTGCGAAATACAGTCAGTCAAGAAAGCACTCCAGGTGGTCGTTGACACACAGTCTCTCCAGGAAGACATCCTTCTCAACCTCCTGATCGAGGTTGAGGGCATCCTCAATGCCAAGCCCCTAGGCTATGTCTCGTCAGACATAGCTGACCCTGATCCAGTGACGCTTAACATGCTGCTGATGGGGGCGGCGGGACGCCTCCTTACCACAAGTGTCCTATGCTCCTGACACCCTCACAAGAAGACGCTGGCGCCACTATCAGATGATGGTGGACCACTACTGGGCGCAGTTCCTGAGACATTACCTTCCTTCCCTACAGCTCTGGCAGAAGTGAAGGCGGCCAACTGGCGACCTCGATCAGGGCACTGTTGCCATTATTGTCGATCGCCAGCTTCCAAGAGCTCAGTGGCCCATAGGGAAGGTTGTCGAGGTGATCGAGAGTGCAGATGGTCGTGTCCGATCGGCTGAGGTTAGAGTCGGGGAGAAAACCTACCTGCGGCCGGTGGTCCGTCTGGTCCAGTTGCCTGCCATTCCAGATGACGGCATATCCAGCCCAGAGACTTGAATAGTACCTCAGGAATTTAGTAGTCTTTACAGAATAGCCATGCTATCCTGGGGGCGGCAGTTGTAAATTCCCAATTACAATGTTGTTTCGCGCGGGCGCTGTTAAGCGCGGAATTTATTGTTTGCATCAGGCACCTTGTTAGGCAGCTACGGGGTCCTGGGGATTATATATATAGAATTGTTTGTGGCATTTGTAATCATTCTTTATTGATTTCTGTCTGCGTTTGTGATAAAGGTGGGTCATAACGATAAGTTAATTTATACTAATAAGTTATTTTACATGCTAAAGAAGTGCCAAATATTGGCGCTAATGTCCGCAAATGTTAACTGTTATACCAGTGTTTTATATTGTTTAAAGTGCCAGCTATGAAGTTAATTGGTTAAGTTCAAGTTGACACGAGCGCATTAAGGTAGCGAACTTTTGCAATTATATTATATTTTGTTTCGACAGATACCAGACATAGGAAACAAACAATCGAATATGTAAATTAAGTCATAAATCAATCAATAAAGTCAAGAAAACTGTTCTACTGTGTCCAGTCTCGACTTATGATCAGAGTCCTTGTGGATTTATGTCCAGCGAAAGCCGCTAAATCTACAGCCCTAGCTTTCCACAATAGCCTGACTCGGCTGCTACCCCGGCTGGATTTTACATCTATCGTCAGGACAGAACAACGGAGTCAGGTAAACGCAGAGGCGGGGGGGTCTGCTTTTTGGTTAACTCTCGCTGGGGCACGGATGTAACAGTACTCCCTAAACACTGCTCTTCAGACCTAGAGCTTCTAACCATAAAAGTCCGTCTCTTTTACCTCCCTCCGGAACTTAGCTCCGCTATAATCACAGCAGTCTACATACCCCCGCAGGCGGATAAAACTCGCGCTACACCTTTACAGAGTAATCAATGGTCTAGAGCAGGGGTGCCCAGCCTTTTTTTGAACCATGAGCTTTCAAATTTGACATCTACCAGTTTAAATAGGGAGCCGTTGCCAGCCTACCAGCACAAAAGCAACCCAGATATTATAAATGTATTTGGAAACGTGAAAATACATTTATTTTCTACCTTAGTGGGATCTCTGACACTGGGAGGATGCCGCTAGCTTCTCATAGTCAGGACAGTAGGAGCTGGTTGCAAGCCTTATGCAGGCCATAAGGTGGTCATCAGTCATTGTAGATCTGTACTTGGATTTAATGATCTTCATGTGAGAGAATGCAGACTCACACAGATAGGTGGACCCATAGGTGGCATTGCATATCAGACAGATCGACTTTAAATTTGAATAAACCAAAAAATAATCCTCCTCCCACTCAGAGTAAAAATCATACGTTTTAGGCTTTTTTGTTTCAGCCATATTTACGGTCTCCTGTAGGCTAACTATAACTAGCGTCCACCTACCTAGCACAAATGCCCCACCAGTTTCACATAGGGGTCACGCCAGTGTCACGGCCAATCAAAAGCCAATGAAAAAAGTACGTAAAAAACGTAAATACTGGGAAATCGCGGGAACACTTGACACACGGTACAAAGACGAACTGGCACAGGCAGGACAAGGGGCTGGAGCCTATCCCAACTGACTTTGGGTGAGAGGCGGGGTACATCCTGGACAGATCACCAGTCTATTGCAGGGCTAACACATAGACATACAACTCACACATACACACATTCACACCTATGGACAATATAGTGTCACCAATGAACTTACATGTTTGTGGACTGTGGGAGGAAACCGGAGTACCCGGAGGAAACCCAGGCTAACACGGGGAGAACATGCAAACTCCACACAGAACGGCCCTCAGGTGGGCATCGAACCCAGGTCCTTCTTACTGTGAGGCAACAGTGCTAACCACTGTGCCACCATGCCGCCCAACTCAACCACAACAAAACACTAAACATGACTATTTCACAGAGCCGACGAGACATAACACCTTCCCATTGGGCAAAGGGAATAAATAATAATAGATTAACATAGTAAGTGTTTGCCTTCGCTTTCTTTGTTAGCTTTTGTAAAAATGAAGAACATTGACAGATATTTTATATTTAAAGACAGACGGAGGTTGAGAAAGATTTTCTTTAATTTTCACACTTTGAACAATGACAAAAATGTGGACACTAGTTGAAAATTCATTATAAATTATATATAAATTATAATTTATGATGCATGCTTCATTGCTTATATTATTGAATATTTATCAATACAAATACTAGTAATTTAGTCCATAACAGCCAGACTATACACTAGTGCTGTATTCAGAATAATTAACATACTTACTATTAACTGACTTTCAGACATGTGTAAAGGACGCCAAGAAATGCAAACGTTATATACAGAAAGGAAGTCCCATCCCATCTAATTGTGTGGGCTGCAGTTGGACCCTTTACTGTAGAGCCTCGGTCCGCCCCTTCTGGGAAACCACTAACAGTAACAACAGTGTGAGACGATTTATCTTTTGCTCTCGATTGAATTGAACCATGCAAAAATTATGATTGTAGATTTAAAAGATAGTTTTGCACCTTGAGAAAATTAATTTATTTGGAAAAAAAACTATCAAAGTAATGTTGAGTTTGGTGTTAGCTGTGATGGCAAATTTATCTTGTTAAACTTTAGGCAACCTCTGTTCTAGCCTTCAGATGGTAGGGAGGAGGCAATTATATCTTTGTTGTGCTAAGATTTATCTTTTTCAACTTTGGGCAACCTCTGTTCTAGCCTTGAGATGTTGAGGAGGGGGGCACCTGTCTGGAGCTAGTCTTATCTCTAGTTCCTCCCTGATTGGTGAACAATGCTCTCACTAATGAGCTCCTGCTCTTTCCACAGGCTTCTGAAACAGTATACAATTATTTGTATAAAGGCTCTGTGTTAGGCTTGGACTTTAGTCAAAGGTCTGTAGAACCTGGTTGAAAGAGGATCTTTGACCTGCTGATCAGCATATAAACAATATATCTAGATTGTACCTTGCTTACATTTTCTCAATTATAAATATTACAAAGAAAAATCATTTTAAATCATTATTTCTCAGTGGAAATTCGCATAAATTTGATAACATGCTTGGCGACGAGGATGGGATTGGACGCGTAGCCTGGACTCCTGGACAACGGACTGGCCAATGATAGGACCATTCCTCTCTGAGGGTGACAAGCTGTCAACCAACGGAGTTCAGGTTGGCCGATTCAATCCGACAAGACGATTAAGACAAAACACGGTGAGAAATAATGTTAAAATGGCCTAAAGAAAAATAGGGATAAAACAGACAATAAAATATTGAAAAAAAGGTTCTTAAAAATATTGTTGTAATATGAGAATTGAAGCAAACGATGAAACAAAATTTTAAAAGACAAAAAAAAAGAAAGGTAAATCTTAGCACACCAAAGATATAATTCCCTCCTCCTTACCATCTCAAGGCTAGAACAGAGGTTTCCTAAAATTTAAAAAGATACATTTGCAATCACATTAGCCTTCTCAATAAGCATTTCTCATCTCACACTTTGTGTACGTCGCCAGTCACTTTGGCACATTTGAGCTTTCTCCTAAAACGAGAGGGAAAGTATTCAAATACGTGAAATTCACTGCCAATGGTTCATGATAGGAGTGGCAGCTATGCGAAAGGAGAGTGAGTGGCTTCAGTAAGAGCTAGCATATGAGACCTGGTCTACAAGTTTTTGTTGAGTCTTTAACGTCAGCTGGCTATCGTTAGCCCTAATGGAACTGTTGGATTTGTAGTCTTTCTAATTACCTATTTTGACAGTAATTTACTTAAGTTTTAAACAAACTTGGGCTTTCTTGACGTGCAAAACTATCTTTTAAATTGTAATATCATATGTACACTTCATGGCACAATTGATTCAAGATTTAAAAAGAAAATGGGATATATAGTTGTCTCTCACCGTTGACAACCACACCTTTTTTTCCCTGAAATAAGGTCCCATGGCAGTAAACCGGAAAGAGCGTATTTAGGCTCTCAACACCACCATCCACTGAGAACCTCTGTGTCAATTAATGTTTTTGTCTGTTGTTATGTTCTCATTGACTTGTTTGACATAATTCCTATGGCCCAAGTATGGTTCCAATTCAAATAACGCAAGTTTTAAACTTAAAATGCCTGTATGATTTCTTGATCTGCCAATTTGATCAAGGGTGATCGCTTCTGATATCCCAGAAGTCATTGCAAGAATGATGTCAGAAGTACAATCATAGTTTTCCCAATTTCAATCTCCAATAGTGCGTTCTCCGTCACGATCTTGCAATACCGACCTCGCCAAGCGACACTTTGCCAAAAATTTCTTGTTTTTCACTTTGTCATTATGCAGTATTGTATGTAGAATGTTGAGATTTTTTAAATTTCTTTGATCCATTTTGGGATTAGGCCGCAACATAATAAAATGTGGAAAAAGTGAAGGGGTATAAATACTTTCCGGATGCACTGTATATGATACTCCCTTATTGACAGCATCATTACATTTGGAGTAGATATGGCATCTTGGCAAATTTTTTGTCTATTATACTACAGAAAAGGTTTGTTCCTAGTTTGAACCCTGGTAATTTACAGTATGGAATCCAGGACATTATAACAGTAATTTATCAACATCTCAAATTTCAATATAGTATTCATACAATCCTACGATAATACAATCACTACGAAGCAATAACTGAGAGATGACTGGCAGAATCATTGTGCAACTAAGAAATGTATCTGTCGATTGTAGCGCATGTTCTAATGTGAATGTTCCTGGCTAATGAATCATACACCTGTCTATCATATAGACTCTTTGACCTTCTCAGCTTCCCAGGCACTTGTAGAACTCACATTCCCAGAAAGAGATTGAGCAGAAAGAGCATAGGGGCTAAAAGAAAGGATGTTTTAGAGATGCCTCCAGCTGCTAATGGCTCAAGAATCTGTTGCACTCCATTCCTATCTATTTCTTTTCTCTCCTCTGGGTTTTGATTGGTAGGGTCTGTCAGATCCAACCCTAGTGGTGGGGTCACTGTGGTTGTTTGCTGAACTCTAGGATGGCTGTGCTGGTTGTCAGTACCAGTGCCAGTAGGAGTACTGGAGCTTTCTGTCTCTTTCTTCACTTCCTCCTCCTCCTTGTGCCCATCTTCTTCCTCCCCCACCTCATCAGAAACTGAAACAAATGTGTGTTGTGTAAATTCGTCAATTCAATATCACTCCATAATTTAGGACTACAGACAATAGCATAACTTATCATATACGTATTATATTCAGCGAACATCTACATATATTCTTTTCTTGAGGTATTGAAGTATTTGTGTGATCTTCATTAATGGATGACAATTTATCACACTTTTTTTTACTTTGGATTCCTTAGTATATGTGTCTGGCTCTTGTATTGTACATACTATTATTATTTTCATTATAATAACACATTCTTACAACCTTCACTTTCCCAAGCTGTCCATACAGATACAGGTGGTGTAATCAAACAATCTAGCTTTATTGGAAGTGACTCAGTTTGCATTACACTTGCAAATGTTGTGGTTGGGACGGTAGAAATCATTCAGTTTTCTCATGTTTTCGCTACCCTTCTGTTGAGGTTTTAAGCACATTGACCTGGTACTTGGCGGTGGACCGTTAAAAACTGTATGCAAGACAACCTTTCGATGTATTGTATAAATGCAAATAACTCCGCTATTAATAAATATCCCGTCAATTTCGATGGAGACCTCCAGTATTATTTGATACTTATGTGACTATAAACCACACGCAGATTTTATGTTACCTGTTTGCAAGGGAAACGCAACATAGGTCTATGGTTGGTATGGTTTAATACTGGTTCCAATGCTGCTATACTCAGTGTTAATTTTATCAATGTGAATGTGGACTAAAAGTATTCGATGATTACCCTTATGCATGACTAAATTGTAACAACGTAAACAAAAAATATTGATGACGAAACTTGATGCTTAATACTTTGTCTGTTTCGTCTTGACAAATTAAGACCAGACAAAATAGCTGGCTCTATCCTCGTAGACAACCTTTAAGTCGCCGTTTCAAAGCGACTATTCTACTTTTTTACGATTACGATTTTTCTTTGTGCAGTCGGTGTATGTCCACACAATTTGTAGCAAATGCCAGGCCATTAAAGTATAAAGTGAACAAGCTAACAGGTAACCTTGTGGGAGCTCCAAAGCTAGCTAAAATCCTGCCTGCCAAGGGAACTGTAAATATATAGTTTATGATTGATTAGATAGCGTTTGGAAAACTTAATGCTTAGTGTCAAAGTTCCTGCTCTCATGTTGAAAGCAGTGACACCGCTTAGAGGTGCTGCTAACTTCATAATTCAGTTTAGCTAGACTGCGTTGCATTAGCAAGCAACAAATCAGTTATCTTCTTGTTGCGTAAGTCATGCGCTGCTATAGCCTACTGTTCAAGTGGTGCTTAATTATGTGTTGAAGTGTGCATATGAACCAAATTTTTAATTCCCCATAGAAGTCAGGTCTAAAACATTGATGAAGAGTTGACAAAAATTAAAACTTACTTACACTGACTAAATCTTGACTATAAAAAAACGAATTGACCAAACCTTTACTTAAACGCAACCATAATTTTCAGTAAGGACGAAGATGAAAACTAAACAAAAAAATGCTCGTCAAAATCAACACTAACTATACCCAAAGTGTGTGGTGTCCATGTGATATGCCATAAGTTTCAACTCAACCGTTACCTACACTGTAAAATATTTCACTGAAATTGACAGTGAAATTGTGTAAAATCGCAACTGTTCAGCAGTGTTTAAGTGACAATAATGACATGTTGAAAAACTTTGTTTGTGTGAACCAAACAGAACTGTTTACGTTAAAATATATTAAAAGTGTCATATTCCATTGTTTTATTTACAAATTTTCTCTGTTGAACCTAAGTCATGCATACTGCTGCATCCTAGGGGTGCGTTTGCCATAGAATTTTCTGCAGGCCTATTAGTATTGTTCATTACATATTTTTGCCCATTCTTTTGGTAATTTTTATCATTATAATTTCTGCTTGATTTCGTTAATAACATTGTGCACGTTGAAAGTTATGATTGATAAGAAGCTTAAGAACAAAAAAAAATTATACAATATGTGGCAATTCATGTACTAATTGTAGGTGTCTAAGACTAAGTTAAGTAATTTAAGACAAGCTGGTTTAGCTGGCTTGGAGGCTAACTACCTCGTTAACCCTCGTGTGAACTCAAGTTCAGTATTACACAAGTGTTGTAGTTGTAAGTAAAAAGTAAATATGTTGTAAATGAAATAAAACGTTTTTCTGTTAAATATGTCTATGAAAATCTTTACTTTTGTGTTAAAAACCCAATAATATTGGGTTCACCAGACCATCGCGTACATTTAGTGGGTAACTGCAACTTCATGAATACCATCTTATCTGAAAACAAAATTGCATTGTTCTCTTGATTGAACGGAGCAGAGCTAAATTGCAAATGTTGCTGTCGATATTGCTTGTCACTGAGAAACTCAATATTTGCCATGCAGGAGGAAATGCGGAATGCTATTTAAGGACGGCAAAACAGTGAATTCTTAGGTACATGTAATTTCTTTGTCTCCCCCAAAATTAATTTAATTTATGTAACAATAATTGTGGAATAAAAAGTAATAATTGGAATAATTCAGTGCTCTGGATTTTCCGTTCCTAAGAAATGCACTTACGTTGGAGAGCTGGGTGATGGAAGAACCAGTCTTTGTTGGTCCATGGTCATTTAATTTGATGAAGTAATTCATAAGCTCCTTGGGAAGAACAACAAAGAGCACCTGCCTTGAACTCTTTTAAGTTCACCAAGAGGCTGATCTTTTCAGCAGGACTGTCATTGTTGCGCTTTGTTGCAATTTTGCATTTAGACGGATGTGGCAGGAATGTTACATTGCGTGGTAAACCCCATACAATTTCAAAATGGGCTGGTTAGAGCTGTCCGTGTTGGTTGTGACATCAAACACGTTTAGACCTATGGAGGCCGTCTTCTGTATTATTGTAATAACAATAATAGGCCACAACTTGCTTTTACAGTGTTGTTGCCATCCATTGTAAACACACAAGCATGTGTTGCTCCTGCTGGATCTGGTGAAGTCACAGCCCAAAACAGTTCGGACGAAATCGATGTGTAACCCCACACTTTGTCATTTCATTTCATCCAATGTCAACACACACTGTCAATCTATCTGTTTTAAGTTTTAAGAAATCAAAGACGTCTGTGAAACTGATTTAAGTAGAAGGCATGGCACCGATCATTTTTTCAATGTTCTCAATAATATGTAAGTTCAAAATAAAAAGTAATACTATCATTAAGAGTTTTTACTTAATGTTATTTTGTCACCTTTAACACTATAGTTGTGAGCAGCAGCTATGCACTGTGTATGTCAGTCTGTGTTATGCAAGCATTTTGGCAGCAGTTTCTTATTTTTTATGAACAAAACAAATCCTCACAATGGTGTGGCCTTTTATGAAAAAGAGCAGCTTCGAGAAGATATTGTTATTCATAATAAAATTGCTCCTGCTGAGTTCAGTCAACTATTTATATCTCATCTGTGTCTGTGGGGAAACCATACATTCTTACACTGCTCTGAGGAAATGGAACATCTCCATGCAGTATAGTAAAGCATGGTGCAGACTATATACAAGGGCAACACTGTAATGGTAGCCAAAATATGTCAACAATGCCTATTTAATTGTATTTATACAGTGGTTATCAACTGACATTGGGTCTCCTTTCCAGCTGTGCTCTGTTTGATGGCAGAATTTGTATTTAAATGACAAAACGTTTTTTCTCATTACAGAAAAGATCATCTTACACATTATGTAGGGTTCAATGGTGAGATCTAAAGCAACCCCCAGTTACAAAAAAAATACGAAGCTCAGGTAAAAGGCATCCAGAAGCTTTTAAAATAGTTGAGGCTGCAACACGGTATCCCCAGACAAGTGTTTGACTGGGTCTAGTTTTATTCCATTAACGCTGGTTATTCACACTAATCTTAGCAAATCTTACTTTTTTCCTTTTGGCAACATACCTATGTAACTACATGCACATTTCGGTCCATTCACAATTGAACTATGGTAAATCGTTGTTTTTATTCAAAGCTACTAACCCAAAATTGCAGTTTTGCCTCTCGCTATGATTGAATTTGAGTTGCCTGCTAAGCATTTTTAAGAACTATCGGAGGGTCACGTGATGATCAAGCATTTCGAAGTTCCGTTGGCGCAACTCTTTCAATGGCTCTGCTTATGCCAGTGCAGCTCGTTCATCCGATTGGCTGATAATTATTAAGGGAAATAGTCTCTAATATGAGCGGGCACTGTTTTAACAGTGTTTTCTTACTAATTTATTCTGGTATATAAAGCCGCACTTTTTATCTGTAAAGAAAATGTTAACTGCAATACCAAATATGTCTACCATTTTTATTACAGTTCGCCTCTGGCGTCCACAGCTGCCAGTTTTTTTTCTACAGTTTACAGCGTACTGCTTGGTGGAAATAATTTTTTTGCTCTACCTTTAGGTACAGGTTTAATGTGGTGGGAACCTCAACAGAAAGGTAGCAAAAACCAAAACAAAACAGAATGGTTATTTTCTGTAACATGCAAAACTTTTGACAATGGAAATATGCAAACAATATTTGTTCCAATGACCAAAATGTAAATGGAAATAAGCCATATTTTATTCCACCATAATTTTACACCTGGTTTTGATTTGAGTTTTGTTTTCATACTTAAATTAGTCACATTTCACATCTAACAATAATGTATTTTTTATTGACTTTTTGTTGTATATTGTATTTTTATAAATAAAAAATATAAAAGATATAAATATTAAAAAAATTAAAAGTACATTTTATGGTTACTTTTTCAAGGTACCTTTCCCACTACTTAGAATAGGTGAAGGTGTAGTTAAATAACACAGAATTAAGTTGGCCATTACCACAGAGGTTCTTGTCACATCTCTGAAATTTTTCAGGACAGTTGGAGCACCATTCTCCTTTCTCATATGGCATCTCCGTCTCATAGTTACCCCTGTAACAGACATACAGACATACAGGAACACTAATACAAGCAACAGCACGTGTAATTCAGATTTTGTTCACCCCTAATGTTTAATTTTTATAATACCCATAATTTAGACAATCATACATTAATGTATATCTATGAGGAACATTTAAAAATATTTTAAATAAATAATAATGCTTCATGCCGTCTTAAGTTGTTGACGTCATTACTCATTAACATTCATTAGCTGACTGAAATTGGCTAGGGATGGTAACATTACGATGTTCTCATGGCACCTGTGGTTTGACTTAGTATGTGATCAGATAGACTTCCATTATCTTTATCACGAGGCTACAATTAAAAACAGCTTATAAAATAGGGTAGATGTGTTTTCAGAGGTTAATAGAGAAGATGCTCAAGGTACAGGATTCACTTGCTCATTTTGCTAATACGATCCCTCAATCCCCCTCAAAATCTGACATTATTGTCCCTAGGTTACCCTTAAAAATATATAAATTATGAGGTCTATCATAACTATGCATGCACATATCTTAATCTATTTTATTCATTCCAGAAGCCTGACGCCATATTAAATTGCATGTTACTAAACAGTACAGTACTCACGTTGGGAAGTAGTTGCAGACAAGGAAGTCAACGTTTTCAAAGAACAGCCCTTCGATGGTATCACAGTGGTGGAGAGCACAACCTACACTGTATGATTCAGCCCAAACCATCTACCCCGGCCCACACACACACACACACACACACACACACACACACACACACACACACACACACACACACACACACACACACACACACACACACACACA
>JAVQJS010099302.1:0-17475 GCA_036024795.1 Galaxias rostratus
AGATTAGATTAGATTAGATTAGATTAGATTAGATTAAATTAGATTATCTTAGATTAGATTAAATTAGATTCAATTCAACTTTATTGTAATTGCACAGAGTACACTAACTGAGACTCCCATATGCAGTTAGCATCTAACCAGAATTGAAAAAGAAGCAGTAAAATGTATGTACATAAGTGATGAATACAATAGATGAATATGAATATGAATACAATGCCATGAGGTATAAACAGTATAAACTGCATAAACAGTATAGACAGTGGATCGATGCAAAACGGTGTTAACAGTATAGACAGTGGATCGTAATAAACAGTAAAGACAGTGGATTGGTATAGGCAGTATAAACAGTATAAAATTGCTTTAATCTTTCACTTTAACAAGCTTTACGATGATCTCATTCATTTAAAGCAATAGTAGGGTTATTTCCAGAGTCGCAGTTGACATGAACATGGTAGAAATTAGATTTGGCAAAGGGCGAACGGATAATTTTTGTCCAAGTGTGAACCCCTCCCCCCAATGATTCACGTCATTTTTTGACAGCTAAATGCGGAAGTCTGGGATTACCCGTGAGTCACCGACTGACTGGTGTAAACATCTTTCTCCAAAATCGCAGTTGCATCGACGAAGGTTTTTGAACAACTATTTTCTTACATTTTAAATGATTGTGGTATAGTTTTGTACGTCTCACTCAGTGTACTTTCCGATATCGTTTAGCGTTTGCTTTGTTATCTCAGTTAGCTTGCATGCTCAACTAAGCTTTATTGTTCTTCGAGTCAAGTTATTGGGGTCACAAAGACAGTCAGAGAAAGTACCATCGTTACTTATTTTACATAATAAGCAATCCATTTGTTTAAATTGGATTCAGTAGATTACGGTTACACTTCTTTGTAAGAACGTCTTTGTATGTATACCTTCTGTACATCGAGTTCCATATTTGACATATTGCATAACACATAAGATAAGTAGACTGACGTCAGCACATTGGAGATGACCATTGACATCCTCGCTGGCTAGTGTAGTGAGACATTTTACAGCTACATATCTAGCTGATAATATGTGCATTGTTAATGCTTTTTCACAGCATAACCACTCTCTTTCTTTCTTTATTTCTTTCTTTCTTTCTTTCTTTCTTTCTTTCTTTCTTTCTTTCTAGATCCTACTGCCCTATGAAAGTGAAAGTTGCAGACAACCGATCTTATGACTGTGACAACAGCATATGCGTTATTTATTAATTTTCTAAAATGTAGCGAGTAAGATACCACACTTGGATGTGCCTGTGTCATTTAATTTGAACTACACTAAGACACTTTCGTCACCACTTCTGACACCTTGGTACTCAATGGAATCTCTGGTCACACCGGTGGCTCCCAACACCACTTTTCCTCCACCCTACCCTCTCAGCCCAGCAGTGGCCCCCTCAGTACGGCTCGGAGTCACCGTCGTCTACACCACTCTGTACGCAATCCTGTTTCTGGTCGTCTATACCCAGCTTTGGCTCCTGTTGCTCTACCGGCACAAGCGCTGGAGCTACCAGAGTGTCTTCCTGTTCCTGTGTCTTCTTTGGTCAGGCCTGCGCACCACCCTCTTCTCCTTCTACTTCCATAACGCCTTGGAGGCCAACCAACTGCCCACGCCGTTCTACTGGCTGCTCTACTGTTTTCCTGTGTGCCTGCAGTTCCTCACCCTCAGTCTCATTAACCTTTACTTCACCCAGGTACGATGGCCTGCATGGATATAAAAGATAAACAAACAATCAATCAAGGTTTTCATGCCTTTGTGGTTAAACCACAAAAAACTGTTTGGTCCTGAACTGAGGTTAACTTGATTGCATTTTAGCAAGTGATACAATTTAATATGTCTAAGAATCTGTCGTAGAGGGAATCTAATCACTTCTACTTGCTTAACTAGTCCTGAAACTAAAATAAGATGCCGCTAGAAAATAGTCGAAGCCCCCGATGTTTGATAGTACAGTTGCTCCTGCCTGGGAATTGCTGTACATTAGCCAACCTGCGTGTGCTGTTGTTTTATTCCCCCTGTTTGCACAGGTGTTACTGAAAGTGAGAGAGAAGTACAGCGAGCCTGGCAAAGGACTGTAAGTTTCTGCTCCTGTAAAAGTGAAATATTTTAGCGGTCAGTTGAAGTCAAGGATCTGTAAGACGATCGCATTGTTCGGCGATGATGATTTATCTTCTTTTTTATTTTTTCTCAACTCTCCGCTCCCTCTCTCTCTACCCCTCCCGACTTCCTCCAGGGTGCTAGCGCGGGGCGTGTATGCTACACTGAGTGGCATCTTCTTCTGCGTGAACCTTGCATGCGCTGTCCTGGGGGAGCGAGGGAGGGGATCGGGGGACAGCACCTGGATTCTCGTCCTGGTACGGGTGCTGGTCAACGACCTGCTCTTCATCCTGCAGGCCGTGTGTCTGGCTGCTCTGCTGCTGATGATGACGCGAGGTTCGCCCTCCACCAGCACATATCTCCAGAGCAAGGTGATTCTGCCTGCGTGGCGCTCTCTTGGTTTTTCTTAACATCAGTCCAAAACTGGGGTAGCGATGCATAATCGGTGCTTAAACTTGTGCAAATGTAGATGAGGCTCTTCAGGGTGATCTAAAGGCAGATCCCCATGCACCCCTGAGAATAATGTAAACTGTGCCTTAGTGTCATACTAAAGAGTTTATTCTGTCAATGTTTCCAAAGATATTTGGGCATGCATAACAAACGTTGTATGCTGTTGACATGTAGACATGAAACTCTGCGCTCAACACATACACCAGCACTTTGTTTTTGTTGTGAACAAAGCAGTGTATAAATGTTATCTTTGTCATCTGCTCTGGTTCCTCTTTTATCCTCTGCAGGGGACCAGAGTGTGCCGCACAGTTGTCCTCGGAGCCTGCGTCATTCTGCTCTTCTCTAGCAGAGCCTGCTACAACTTGACTGTCCTCATCCTCTCCAAGGATCACAGAGTGGAGTCTTTTGACTTTGACTGGTACAACATCTCTGACCAGGTAAATCAATATAATTCAGCTGTTACCATGTCTGTTTCAATCAGGAAGGGCTACTGCTATATGTAATGTAATTTTCTGTTCCAAAGAGCTAAATACACTTTTATTAAGAGCCTTTTGTGCTCTTTTGGAGGTAAGGAAGGCCTTCTTGAATTCTACTTGAAAAGACACATGAGTACTGCTTTTAGCCTAGTTACATTTGAAAGAAGAAAAAGGATAAAAAATTATTATGTTTGTGTGCAACATGAGTTACATATTAAGTGAGTGTATGTGGATCACACCTCGAACTGGTGAACTGGTTCACTGTATATCTTTGTGTGGTTTGCAGGCTGATCTTCAAAGTGAGCTGGGAGACAGAGGCTACCTAGCATTCGGAGCTATCCTCTTCATATGGGAACTTCTCCCCACAAGTCTGCTCATCCTAATCTTCAGGGTCCGGCGGCCCCCCCAGGACACAGTGAGTGTGTGTGCTCATGTGTGTGTGTGGAACGTACATGAAATCACTGATTCTGTACTGGAATTTATACAAAATATTAGAGGTTTGTGGAGGATTGTCGCAGCATTCTCTACATTGAAAGAAACAAGCCTCTTTAAAGTATAGCGCCTTAGAACATCACCGTCCTTAGATTCTGATTATCGACATATGCTGTATATATCTCTGTCTTTCTCCTTATTTCACTCTTTGTTGTTCTCTTGCTTCTCCAGAGTAACAGCATGGCTGTCAACCATAACAGGGTCCTGCCCCGTCCCTACTTCTTCGATGATCCCCAGGGAAGTGACGGAGATTCCCCTGTGCCCTGGGGACAAACACAGCCTACCAGGTATTGTCACCGTAATACTGTTAAAGGGTTCCTTCCCAGACCTTTATTTAAGTTAGCCAAAGGCGGTAGTTATTTAAATTATTTTCATCACTTTAAAAATGATAATATCAGTTATTTTGTCATTAGCTAAATTTTCGTTGTCAGACAGGTACAACATAACCACTAAACTGCCTGCCATCGCAGGATAACTTAATTCATAAATGTTGCTAATCACCACCACAATTCATTTCACTATTTCACACTCTTTCATTGAGATAGTTACCTACATCTAGAATACACACTAGTGAAAATACATAACATTATAGACTTTTAGGGAGTTTGGGAGACTATTAGAAAGCATTAATCTCAATTCACATTTGTTTAAAGAATAAACCTATTCCATTGCCTGTTATTTCATCCCCTTCTCTTTCCAAGCAGTTGGTATGGCGCGAAAGAGACCACTCCGCTTCTGTTCACTAGCAATCCGCCACACCAGAACCAGCACCACTCACTCTATTCCACCCCTCAGAACTAAACCTGGTCAGTCAATCAATGAAGAGGAAAGAGTACGACCAGGACATCCACAAAGATTAAGTAGCCATTTTAGTGGCTAATGACTACAATCGTCATACTGTAAGCTAACACTTCATTCCCTTGAACCAACATGTTATTTACTTTGCACTGAATACTCAGGTACACAACACTGAGGGATGACAATGCACCTTGATATAGTGTTATACTGACCAAGCAGAAGACAAGCCTTTCCCCTCACAAGATAAAGATTTCATAAAGGGACATCCTATCATCGTTTTTAAGATGGGAAGAGAACCTAAGCTCTGCATTTGGTGCTTTTTTGTTTTTTGTTTTACTGTTGTTAAACATGGCAAAGTTTTTTCTATGCACTTTGCTATAGAAGGGAGAGAAGCATGCAACATGGAACTGTTTTTTAACTGAACATGGGACTATTTTCAATATTGAGTGTATTAGTAGTTCACAAGCACAGAAATTTGAGACTACACCTATTTTAATAGGAAACTTACATTTATAGCAAAGTAGTGATCATATGACTAATTAGTATGTTTTTTTTACTTTGCATTTTCCCTTTTGGGACCAATTTATGTGTACGTGATCTGTAACAAGCTAAAAACAACTTTAAAGGTTTTGCGGATTTAATTTTCCTCTAATAAAACACAATTCAATTTCCTTGCGATTGTATAGTGAAGCAACTTAACTTATTAAGGTTTTACTTTATTGTAGCCTGACCAACTGTATATCAACATATTTTTTTAAAGGGAATCGTTCTTTTCCCGGATATTCCTTTTGAAGCTACAGATAAAGAACCAAACGTAATTTATCCATCTTCCCTAACAGATTACTATATTTACTGTGTAAACGTCAACCCAATAAAAGGTATTAGAAGAAAAAAAATTGTCAATTTTCTTGTTTGGAATACTACGGGCTACACCATATTATCGATATCCTAAGGGCTACTTTATGAACCCAAAGTTACTTTACATTAATTTAGCAGACGATTTTATCCAAATCTACTGACACAAATTGTGCCTTCAAAAACATGGTAAAATGGTAAGAACCTCTACCAAGTCAGGTAGGGAACATAAGTGCATCCTTCACTTAATTTATAGAGGAGCTAAGCAAGTGCTGTATTAGACATCAGGATAATTACAAAAATAATCCCTCACCAACTACAAAGAAAATGTGAAATAAAAAATTATGAGTGTGACTAATTCTAAGTGGTAGACACAACATCACATTCAAGAGCTTAAGTGCAGTCAAAACGAGTCTTCCAGTTAAGGCGGAAATTGAACAGAAATGGTTCAGTCCAACATGTATAGTAACCCCATATTGGTCTCTCTTGGCTTGTTCTGTTAACAACAGTATAAATAGTGTACTGCTTATGGATACCATGTTTACCATTTGAAAAGATGTAATTGGAAAACGTAACATTTCACAAATATGTTTTTACTGACACTCCAGAGACATTTTGGATCCCGTTCGCAAGCTACAGCTGCTTGTATAGTAAGGTACAGGTTTGCTAAACAGATGTATGGAAGACACTAGCCATTATGCCCATTTCTGGTTCCAATGCTAAGGCTTCTAGGTGATGTTAGAGATATTTCACTCAGTCATTTCATTTCAATGATTTATTCTGCTATATGTACAGATCATCCTATTAAAATTCTTTATACAGTATGTACAGTTTGAATCAACTGTTATAAGTTATAACACAACTGCCAGCAATTTCCCCAGGTGGGCCAGAGAAGTCAACAGAAAAAGACAAGGAGAAACTAGAAATAAGGATCTAAGAGTCTGTAACACTGGACTCTTTCCGTGAATGATTATCCCTTGATCACAACGTAAGGACTCAGATGTACTGTACATCTTCACGTTCTGTGAATCTGTTTGAAGAAGAGCGTGAGGGCGATTTATTGTTACAGTAAAAATAAAAGCGAACATCAGACAGGATCAACGCGCAGGTAAAACTCAGCAACGATGACCTGAGAGTGGTAAACAAACGAAAAACCTTGGCAGTCCTCCGGTAACTGACAAAGAACAAAGACGTTAAGCCTAGAGCTTCTACACATTTTCATATATCATTCCTCTGGTTAAAGATCTCCCTCACACACACTCTCTCTCTCTCACACACACACACACACACACACACACATCTGTGTCATCAATTCAGTCATTCTGTAGAAAAAAAAAGAAAATAAAACACACCCAAAAAAAAAAAAAATCTTGCGCTGTAGGGTAATCTGGCTAAAGAAAATTCACCGGTGAAAGCTGCTTTTCTCACGGCCATCTCCATTTTCCCCCAAAAAGCAGTTTGGCGCTGACCAGGGCAAGAGAGTCAAGCAAAGAAACCAAACGATAACTATAATTTTAATTCAGCAGTCTTTCTCCATAGTTACGTTGGTCCGGAGCAACAGGTGGGAAATTGTGTGCGTGTGTGTGTGTGTGTGTGTGTGTACGTGCGTGTTTGGCTTGGTGTATGTGTGTATCAATGGTCGGGCGGTGGGGGTGACGATGACGTCTCCAGCTTGCGAAGTCGTCGTCGCCTCAGCTCCACAGCGTTGGGCTCTCCATTCTCCCCGTCTCCTCCATCCCCGTCGTCTTCTTCCTCCTCCTCCCCGTTTTCGCCGATCGACGGTGTGGTAGAGTCAGCCGGCTCGGTGAAGCCCGACGCTCCTTTCACCGCTTCAGCTGGTGTGAGGGGGGAGAGAGAGAGGGGAGGGGGAAGCTTCAATGAAACAGCAGGACGTTGTGGAAGAATCTTTCACTGACGATTATGCCCCGTTACAGTAACCAAAGTGGGCTTGCTACAGCTTTCACGGCTACAACTAAATGGACCACAGGTCAAAAACCTAGGCCAGTGAAGGCGATTGCCTTAGTATTCTATACAGTATAAATAAATAGTTAGCGCATTGCACACTTTGAAATTGTGATGAGGCACAGTAGCCCCTTTGTAAGAAATCATAACCCGGGGTGTATTTACAGCTCTGAGAGTCGTTCTCCTGGCTTGGGGTCTCGATGCTGCTGTCCTCTGCTGGAGGGGAGGACTCTGAGCGGGCTGCACCACTGGCCTCTGCACCACTGGCCTCAGATCGAGGAGGACTAATGGAGACACAGGACCAGCAGCACAGTTACAACTTTCATTTGGGTGAAATACAATTTCAAAGTAGGTAGCAAACATTGATTTATAACACATTTTCAAAATACAAATATTAGCAGACACATCCCTTGTTAGGGTCTTTGTATTATATCATTATAAACTGATCAGATAAAAGCGGACCATTTGCCATTTAACAAAACGTTAACAAAAGCTACATTGTCTGTAGTCTATATTTATCCCCAGTGTCCATGCTAATGGGACGCGGGGCCCATGGACTGCAGCGTCTCTGTGGCAGCCATTTTGGCCAGTGGGTTCCACAGAGAAGGAAGCACTGAATTTGACAAGACTGACAGGGAGCTGTATTATAATATCTGTAATCTCTGGATGTCTGCAAAAACTGTAAAAAATAAAAACTCTATTCACCTCACCGCATCGAAAGTTCAAAGCGTATATCACACTACATTTATGTTACAAAAAGATAATTCTTCAGTCAAACAAATAGAATTTGCCAAAAAAATGCATATTAGATATATCAGTAAACCATTTGTGCAGCAGGGTAATCGAGAGCAAGTCCAACATGTTCCAATGAAACGAGGGGCCTCTTACGTGAGGGTGGCTACTGTGGTGAGATAGTGGTGGATGTTGAGCATGGCGGCGTCTAGTAGTGTGTGGATGTTATGGAGGCACTGCAGTCTGGCCTCCAGGCCTTGGCGACCCTCCTGCTCCAGCTCCCTCAGCTCCTCCTCGGACATGCTGGACAGAGAGGGAGGTGGAGGAGGCATGGACGACACTGTGACAGGGGGGAAGGGGTAAAGTTTAGGTTCCCATTGAAAAGCCTTTCCACGCACACCAAACGCCGTGCGGTTTCACTTCTGACATTGCGTGTGGTTGTAGAAAACATATTGAGCTTACCAAAGGGAGGGGGAGGGGGCATGGGTAGCCAGGGGGCGGAGGGGAACGGAGGCGGAGGGAAAGAGAAGGGGAATCCGGGAATCGAGGCTCCAGGAACAGCTGCACCATCGGGGACACCCGCACCAGAGCGGCTCGCACCTGATAGGTTTAACAAGGCACAGCATTAATTAAACATACCTTCAAATTCAACAAGGCACAGCATTAATTAAACATACCTTCAAATTCAACAAAGAATTGAATTAATGTCTTGAGGACTTAATTGTATATTGTGATTTTAGGTGATCTGTCGGTTGGTAACATTTCAAAAAGAATGAAAGCATGAAAGAGTGTAAAACTAAATACGGTAAGGAAGGTGGCTTTTGTCTTCATGTCAAATTTTCAGAGGCTTTCTAAAAACATTTGGGATTCAGTCAAACAAATTAATAAAACTAATTACACGTTGTCTAGAGTTTAGTTTCCATAGCGAAGACGTCCGACCAACAGGAATGCCACTGATAAACATCTACTTGAATGTCTCCCTATTCCTACAGAACTACAAGAGTAGATGCATTTCTTACCAGCTCCCTGTGTCTGTCCTGCCTCTGTGCTGGGCTGAGGGGGGTCTGTAGCCCCCAGTGCTCCAGGACCACCAACGGGAGGGGGCGCTCCAGGGAACGGACCCCAGAAAGGGAACATGGCGGGGGGGAAGGCAGGCATCATTCCTGGGGGCACTTGAGGACAGACAGAGTAAAAAAAAGTTTCACGTTTAGCAGTTGCAACAGAAATGTTTATAGTTTTTATAAAACAATAATAAAAAAATAAAAAAAATTCTATAATAAAGAAATGGTCATGAAATATTTAATCATATATATTAATTATGCACAGTGATAAAGTACAGTGATTGGGAAAGTGTGACCAAACGTTTAACTGGTACGGTATATGTTTAATTGAAATCACGGTCACCATTTCCAGGCACTGGAGGCGCTGGGGCGTTGGCCGGAGCTGCAGGGGCGGCGGCGGCGGCTGGGGCCGGGGCCGGCGTCTGGTTTGGGTTGGACGCCCGCAGGACGTCCATACGGCAGGTGGGGCAAGTCTGCTGCCTTTGAAACCAGGAGCGCAGGCAACTGCCAGACCCAAACAAAACACCCACATCACACACACCTCAGAGACTTAATGACTGGAACCTCGCTTTAAATGACGCTATCGTTTATCATCATATAACATACAGGCCTAAAAGTGAAGCTGTAACACAACAACTTGTGGTGAAAGTATGCGTTCATGTTCAATTAACGTCTCCATCTTTGCCACAAACCTTGAGTGGAATATGTGATTGCAGGGCAGTTTCTTTGCTCCGGTGACCATCTCTTCACGACAGATGATGCAGACATTATCGGAGGCCAGCAGGTCCTCTGGTGTCGCATCAGGGTAGCTGGACAAACACAAGAAGAGATAAGAGGCCCACTAAACAACCCCCTACTCAGCAAGCATCCCTATCGCTTCAGGCGACGGGGCCTTTTTGAGTCGTGTCATTTCATTGGACCAAGGTAATAAAAAGGTTAACGACGCTCACAGTGTGTTCATGTTGCGTATAGCTCGGCGAGACATTATGGCGTCCGTCACTGCTTTCTTGAACTGCCTGAAGGGAGGAGGGGAGAAAAAGGAAGTTAAAAACTCAAAGCTCCATTTAAAAAGAACATTGTAGGAAACAGAAGGTAGAGAACGGGACATTTTGCTTGTTTTGAATAGGTTACTCATGATAGAGAATGAGAGGTGTAATGGTACATTTTACTAGCAGTCACATTGGTAGCTCACCTCATTGCCAGGTACATAGGGCGAATGGCAAAGAGGGGGAAGGTGTGCACTTTAATCATGATGGTCATGAATGCCATGTACAAGAGCACCTTAATAAATCCTAAAGAAAAATGGAAATTAAACACATCAATAAACGGGTCCCCATAAACAAACTGCCAAACAAACCCTTTTTTAAATTTGAACCTTTAAATTGACAAGTTATATCCCAATATCTAGTATCCTACATACCTATGAAGTCCTCTCAGATTTCCTCTCATTTAAAAACGGCTGAGTACCCTTGTAGAGTAACTTTGTAAAGTTAAGCGGAGCTGTGACAGGCGTGACTTACCGGTGAATAGCTCTGTGTAGAGCATGTACACAGCTTTGTTATCCCAGGGGTTTTCACTCTGCAGGTCTATGGTGTGGAGCATGTACTTGATGAAGGTGGTCAGTACCATCGTCATCAGTATGGCATACTGAAAAGAAGCGAAACAAGAAGAGTTGGAACAGAAAGAGTTAACGCCCCTCCATTTGATAATACACCATTTGAAAGAATGCAAGCCCAGCTGTACTCAAGCCATTTTGGCAGTCAAACCCATAAAAACCGAAAGCACATTTTGAAATATTGTTCAACCCTTAGTCTTTTATTTACAAAATAATGCAACCGTGAATAAATCATTTTAGTTTCTATGACCATTCAATCACCTACGTATCTACTTATGTTAGTATCATATGTATACCATCTCAAATGAGTATGTCTCATTTTGACTAGAAACCCAAATGTTAAGGGTACCATTTGGTTTCATGCATCACTGCAGGTCAAAACAGACTACAAAAGTGGAAGAAAAAAACCATACTAAAAGAACACCTGTGTGAGAGAAGGGAACAAAAAGGCTGTGGCTGTTGCAAGGTTTCCTGTGCCATATATCTGAGTGTTTTCCGACCGTCTTAGCACTTTCATTGATTGGATTGCTTCTATACCGCAAAGTATTACTATATAAACCACTTACATTGATCTAAACACAATGTGTCCCATTTCTTTTCTTTACTTAAAGCAATACTTACACATATTCACAGTTCAAAGAGCAGTGTAATATACTGACATGCTGATGCAATAATTACAGAGGGCATACGTCGGTCATACGTTCACCATAACCTATTTCTAATTTGAACGTCATTAGGTAATTAGATTAGATAACAGTATGACTCATGTCGTCGTTTGCTGTGTAGGCACAAGGTGTACTAGGTAGGACCTAGATACAGTTGACACGTTAGCACCAGTGTCAAAGCAAGAAACAAATCTATCTGTATTGAACGTGGCAAATACAAGCCTATCGGCGACACTTAGCCTGGGTAGCCACCACCCACCTCAAAGCCGAAGACAAGCTGGACCGAGGCACCGCGGCTGATGATGCTTTGGCAGGCGTGGTTGACGAACAGGAAGTCCAGTATGGCCAGGAGACCCATGAGAGCTGGATGCCAGAGACAGTGTGAGACATGTTACGAACCGCTTTGAACAAATGTGTTCTAAACAATATGCACTTGATTTCCTTATGTGCTTTGTAAATACATTGACTTGACGGGAACTCTTGGTGCTGTCCAGTGTTCTCTTTTCTAACTTCACTTTCATAGAGGTTTATCAGTTTGGCAACGCAAACTTTGACACAGGTATATAAAATGTCCAGACCCTTCTGTACACCAATATAAGCAACCACACCATCTCAGAAGAAAACAAAAATGAACAGTCAATTTGATTAAGCTTGCAGTCTTGGACTGTTAAAAGGTTTGTAGATGAGGCTTTAAAAATAAAAATAAACTTTTTTTCTTATTTGTTAAAAAAACACTCCAACCCCAAAGTCAAAGATAGGAGGAACCCAATGAATTCGTCTGAGTAGATTTATTGACCCTGTTAAAACTACCATGTCAATTATTTTGTCCAAAAACACATTGTTTCAGAACAAGTGCTCTACAGTCTTCTACTCCACTACGCCATTTGGGTAAAGGGGAGAGTACAACTGAGACCAGATGTGGCCCCCTCGATTTGCATGGAGCTTAATTCGGTCAAATGCACTTGTCTCACAAGCCAGCATTGTTCACTGAACCGAATCACTTATTCAGCAGTCAAGATTTAGCACATTGTCTGTACCTCTGCTGTAATATTGTGCAACACTGTTCTCAAACTAAATGCAAACAATACTAAAAAGTTGAAGACAACTAATCAATCACAAGAAAACCAATTGTCTATACTCACACAACACTCTGAAGTGGAAAATCCACGATATGTTTGGACTCCTCTCCATCTGAGCAAAACGATACAAGTAAAGATGTCAGGACCAGAGAGCGCACATAAACAAAGCATGTAAAAGTCCCTCCGTTATCCAGCAGTCACTCACAAAGTCCACCCTGTCCTCCGCCAGCCAGTGGAAGCACTTGAGGAAGAGCAGCAGAGTGAAGAGGGCGACGAAGCGCGGCGAGAAGTCGTCCCTGAACACAGTGAAGGCAAGGCAGGTTTCAGTCACTGCGTACCAGGACCGCTCGATCAGGTGCTGAGTGGACAGGAGAGAGAGAGGGGGGGGGGACACTTATCAAAATACAGTGAGAAGCATGTATACACGAGGTGCCGCGTGCCTTCTTAGTAGCGCGGTCTGAGAGTGGATTCCGACTGATTCCTGCTACTCTGGCACAGTGCCGGACGTCTCTTCAGATGAAAGCACAAAGCAAATGGTTAATTTACGAAAAACATTCCAGCTGTGAGTGGGCAATACATGTAGATTAGAAGTAACCGCAGATGTACGGGTCCGGCATTTGAGTTATTTTCCCTTAACATCACAATCTAGTGATTGCACACTGGTTACACATCTCCAGTTAGCTAGACCACCACTTCCATAACCTAAACATTGACAGGCACTTCAGCAGTTTCAGTGTAAAGTATGTAAACCGGTGAGACAAGCTGAATTGCCCGTTCTGTTTCACTGAGGCAATAGTGAAACAAAACCAACTTAGAACTTTGTTCTAACTGCATATATGTTCTGAAGGGCAATGCAGTGAGATAAAATGCTTTAAAAAAAGAAAAGGAAAAAAATTGCGCAACAGAAATTGAAATAAAACAGGGTACAGTCAATTATAGCCATGTGACACATACAGCTCCCAGCACATAAGTAAACAACATGAAAGATGACACCGGACTTACCTCCATTTCTGCAGCTCTCAGCTGTCCAAAGAAGACTTTCCTCATGAACTTTCCCAACAGAAACACCAGTACAAATGCCTGGATATACAACACCTGATACAGGACACAGAGAGACAAAATATTAGCTCGTTCCTATGACTATTATAGATTATACTGCCTTATAAATATTGAGGGATAAGTGGTTCTGATAATGGATGGATGGATCCACCATGTTCAAGTAATTAATAGGATTCTAAACTGCAATTTTAAATTAAGGGTGTGTAAAAACCAAAAGTATTTCTATAATCCTTTAAACACAATACCAACTAACAAATTGCTATCCTTGTTTTAAAGTGTCTTTTACTTTCGCTTGCTTGAGAAATAGTTACAATGGCCATGTCATTAATCACACCGCCACAACAAATATGCGACAGTGTACCTGTGTAAATATAGTGTAGTCTTTTCATGGATAAAATATACAAGAAGGCAGTTGCTGAGTGGGTAGTCAATTATTTTATCATCTTAAATCCAAGAGTGTGTCTCACAAAGGCTGTGCAGGTACTTTCCATTATACCTGTATGTGTGCACACATATACAAACAAACTGACAGAGGTGCAGGGAGGCAGCTGTTGAACGGCTGTTTCTTTAGTGTGGTGTGTTTGCATATGACAATTAACTTATCACCTAATGCCAAGGGCATCTTATCAAAACAATGATAGTAGACAGACAGACAGCTCCTGGCTAGTGCGCGTAACAGAACTCACCGCCATACTGGGGCTGCTCTTGGTGAGGTACACCACAGTGGGGTAGAACTGGTGTTTAAGGAGGTAGGCATGGGCAACCACTGCTCCAGTCAATGCCAGACTGGTCGCAGTCACCAAGGCTGCTCTTACCATGATGGACTCGGCTACAGCTGGTAGAGTGGAGGAACACCAAAAGCATTTAATTAGCTGGAGTTTCATGCGAAAAATGTGATAACAAATGTTATTGAATCACACTGAATTTTATAACAGATCTTCCTTTAAATATTGTCAATTTGAAATAATACATCTTGAAGGATAGGTTGCATTATACAATTTTTGATCGAACGGATTATCAATAGATGTTAACAGTGACAATGATTTTTCGGGTGACTTGGGTTTATGTTGGGTTTATATATGCAAAGTCCCGAATAGAAGTATTGCATGAATCTGATCTACTGAATGTTAGCATTAACTTAAAACACATGTTGACAAGGTCTACAACGATGCAAGGTAGCCAAACAGAATGAGACCAAATCATAAGAAACTTTCACGTAAAGTCGGTGGCTAGTGAACTCGTCATCATATGGAGTTAGGGGCTAGCTAATCTTCTTACCTTACAAGCCAAAATACTTTCTGTCCAGCTAACCTAACTAACCAGGTAGCTTAGCTGACGTTAGCATGATCGTTTATAATGGTCTCAACGTTTGCAAGCTAATGTTTGTAATAAGACTCAAATTCTGAAAACTGCAAGTGCCCTGCCGTATAAGTTGATATAAATATTACTTTATCTAAGTTTACCGAAGCACGATAGGACCCGCTATCGTAGCAATGCAGAGCTACCTAGCTTAGTAGCTAACTAGCATCTCCAGGTACCCAGCTAACTGTCACTACAACATGAACGGGAGGTTGCACTTCTACTCACCGACTAGCTGTCGCTTTCAAGTAAGCTACACTAGCTAAGGAATGCACTCTTTTCTTAGTCCACGGCAACGCCTCTTGTCGCGTCTTCCCTTTTAATCCTGAATATTTCAGTTGGTTTACTATGCAGTTGACGGTTGAAATCGAGCAAAAATTATAAAAAAATTCAACAGCAAACAATATTTTATGACATTTAAATCCTTTGCACCAGCCCTTATACACGGCCCTGCGCCAGACAGGGCTACGTGTTTATATTTGGCTTGCTACTCGAAGTGGCCACCTCATATCCGGGGCCACAAGAACGTAGATAATTATACCAACATTTGTTTTTTGTAGGTGGCCGGTTCTGAGAGTAGATCATTTCAAAGATTTACTTTAACTAATCGCATACCGTTATCAAAATGTCTATTAATAGTCAAGAAATCTGTCGAAAAGAACATTTCATGGTCGAGTTGCTTGTCTTAGAGAACTTACGGTACAAACTCAACGTGGACCAATGAACATGTCAGACATTAGCTAAAAAAAATGATGTGCATGTTTTTCCAGTTCGTGATGCAACATTGAGTGGCTTGGGACAAAGAACAAAATTCAATACGATAGAAATTAAGCGAAGAAAACAATACATTTGTTACCCATAACCTGTTTATTAAGTTGTGCTAATGAAATTGATCCTCTATCAACATAATGCCTTGGTAAAACTTACCTCCTCATATTCAATTTGTATTACCATGATGCATACAGCTAAGAGGAAACAGTCATTGTTTTACTTTATCATTATTGAAAAAAATAAAAAACACAGTTGATATCCAATTAAAAGCGTTGTGTTGACATCAACTTTCAAATCTTATAACAATTTACTTCAACTGTGATCACGTTAGACTACATTCAAGATGTTCTCGCTAACATCACTTTTCAAAAGCTTTCAGTGATTGTTCTCCCATTTCAAAGATGATCAGTTAGACTTACTTTACTTAAAAGGCAATAACTCAGTGTTCATTTTTACCAGTAGAAACTATAAAAAGGAAACATTATTTGTTATAATATGTCATTCTAGTAGTAAACATACAATAACATCTATACCTTTATTTGTAAATATCTGACAGAAAACATATTAAGAAATAATGGTGTTCTGTAAGATTGTGAGTTGCTTTTTTATGTCAGAGCACAGAGTGATACGATTGCATCTCTTTAAAAAAAAAAATTACACATGGAGATAAGTCATTCAAAACCAAGAAAACATTGTAATAAAAAAAAGAAGACATTGTTGTTGGGTACATGCCTTTGCAGCCCGGGTCTCATTCAATGGAGAAGTTGGTGGGATACAGTCATGGGCCATTCCATGACGTTATTCATAAAATATGCCACACTCTCTCTTTGAAGACCTTTTTTTTTATGTGGAACCAGTTTCTTTCTCTCAGCAGCACATAGTCCTGCTGTGGTTTAAGGGTTCAATATCCTCTTTCACAGGAATTGTAAACAGTTCAGCCAAGTAGACTTTCTTAAAAACTCATGGAACATTAATCATATATATTTACATATATATGTAAAAAATAAGCATAAAAAAAAATGCAATCTCCACATCCACAAGGGGAGCCATCATTAGGAGACAGAGGAAATGGGATTGAGGGGAGAGCCCATCTGCGTCAGCACCTTGTCTAGCCACTGAAGGGGCCCATGCAGGTGAACTTCTATCCAGCAGGGGGTGCTGGTAACATCTTGTCGGTGGTACTCCGCTCCCCAGCCCTGTGATGGAGAGTAATAACAGTTCAGTTATGCAAATATTTTTTTGCGGTTGTTTAGATATTTATTATTTTATGTTTAGACAAGGTTATTATCAAGTCATGAGTAAGATAAGAATTTATGTAGATCCAAACATCATTCATTTGATGTGAATTGACTGTTAATTAAATTTAATGTCACATAATCCAGGTCAATCATGATTTATCTTAAAAAATGCTTTTAAGGTAGACTCAAGGAAAATCAAGAATCATTAAACCCAAAAGTTACCTTAGCAAGCTAGACAATCTCAAACCCAACATTGCCTGACCTGACATCACTCTACGTAACAAAAAACGTTGCCCAACCTTACATCCTAACCCTGTCCAGAGCCCATCCAAATGATACACAGCTTGGCAAGCTTATTGCAATTAATGTCCACGTAACCATCCTTAAGTTAACTGTTGACCTCCAAACAGCATAAATTGGATAACTTTCTCATAGCTTATACGAGCTCATAGATGGATTCGAAGACGCGGTCTTATTGACCCCCCCAACCACACCCCCACTTACTGCGACCTTTGACCCCGCACCTTGACAACACTCACGCAGATGGTGCACATCTTGGTGAGCTCGTAGACGGCCTCGGAGCCGTGGCCTTGCTGACCCCCCAACACCCTAACCGTAACCTTCGACCCTCCTCACCTTGACAAAGCTCATGCGGATGGTGCACATCTTGGTGAGCTCGTAGACGGCCTCGAAGCCGTGGTTGACGGACTGGGCGAGGAGCTGGGCGAACTCCTGGTTGTTGAAGATC